>JAZKJV010006638.1:0-78283 GCA_037367405.1 Ottelia alismoides | reverse complement strand
TAGCTGTGGAGGGGCGTGTCGTATGCCCGCCGCGGCCAGCCCGTCCAGCGGCCATACCAGCGCAAGCGCGGTCGATGCCCCTGCGCGGCTTTACGCCGCCGCCATGGACCTCCTAACCACGGCGGGCACTGCCGCGGAGGCTTTGGCGCTGGCCATGGACGAGGTGAGCCACAGCCAGGAGGCCGGTGCCACGCCGAACGGTGCCACCGCCGCGCAGAGCGCACGCAGGTTGAGCAGGCTGAGAGCGTGCCAGGCAGGTCAACGGTGGTGCGTCACTTGGTAGGCAGGCCAACGGTGGTGCGGCTATGCTTTTACTGCGAGTTGCCATTACAGCCAAGCGCTGACGCCCTGCGTCCCTATGTGCGTGCTACAGGCGGACGAGCTACAGGACCTACACAACCAGCATCTGCAGCAGAGCCACAGGGCACAGACCGCTGCCGCCGTCTCCGAGACCACCCATTCCGGCATCGCCGGCCCCGGCGCCACCGGCGCCGCCGCCACCGCCACGACGAGCGTTGTCACAGAGTCCCTTTTCGGCACGAGCAGCATCATTGCCACTGCCGTACATCCCGGCGTGTACGGCACCGTGCTACTGGCGGCGGGCTACGCACTCATACTGTGCGGCTGCCTGCTGATGTGCTGCGTCGCCGTCGCGCTGATTCGGGAGCTGTCGACCGCCGGCCGCGCGGCGACCCCCGCCCATGCTGCTGCTGCTGCTGCTGCAACCGGCGTGGGTGCCCCCCGCTCCGCTGGCCCAGCGCACACGCTGCTGCTGCCAAGCGCAGCGCCATCGACGGCATACGTCCCAGCTGCGCGGAGCGTTTCTTGGGCCCCCATGGTGTACAACCCGCTCCACGAGGCCGACGACAGATCCGTCGCGTACGCATCGCTGGGTGGTGGCGATGCCGCCGCAGGAGCCGGGCCGGTGGGTACGGTGTCTGCAGCGGCGGCCGAGGCGGCGCTGTGCAGGCCTTGCCCGCGGCGTTGGATGTGGTGGGGGTTGGGCAGTGGCCGGCTGGGCCACGCCCAGGGGGCCGGGGCCAGGGCCGGGGTTCGCGAGCCCCTGCGGGTGCCGCTGCTGGAGCAGGCGTAGGGGCGGGCGGTGCGGTGGCCACCCGAGCAACGGACCTAGCCGCTGCCCGTCCGTGACGACCTCCGTAGGGATAATCGTAAGCAGGTGATTCGTGGGAGCAGCTGGTCGTCCGAGAGCTGGCCATGCCATGCGCAACCCCTGGTTCTGTGACTCTATGGCCTATACCTAGGTAGATAGCTGAGGCCGATTCCTGTGATTGGGTGGATTCAGGCTGTGCGCTTGGCGTGCACTGGAATTGCATCAGCCTCTCGTGCTATTGCGGGATCATTTCACTTCTGGCTGTTTCACTTTGCCTTTCCACTTGTGGCCAGTTTACTTGTGGTCGTTCCCTTCCCACCTGCTTGTGGTGTTGGCGGCGGCAGACGGTTTGCCGTTTGACGTGAAGGGCCTCCTTTTGGCAGTGGGTGCAGCGGGCTTTTGGCTTCTGGGCGATGCTGTGCACACGCAGACGAGGAGAATGCGGTTGTGGGCTGGGCTAAGCTGGGCTGGGTGCGCATTGTGGTGCTAACGGTACATATCTAAGCCGGCGAGGACGATGGCTAGCTAGCTGGCTGGTTGGCCATATGATGGCCACCCGACCGACCGAAGGCAAGGCAATTGCAAGTGGCGATCAAAGTACTGGTACTGGATGAGCAGCGCCGTCCGGGCATTCCGGTCTGTGCACAGGCCTATCACATGCCGTATGTCTGCGCCGCAGTGGGTACCGACCCTGCAGTTTTCACACCACTCCTAACGCAAGGCGGCATCTTTGTTGTTGACTGCAGGGGGGCAGGTTCGTAGAGGAGCGTACGGCACACGATCCCCCGCCGCTCAGACCATAGAGTGTTGGTGTTTGCTGGTGTTTGGAATTCAGGACGTGTCCCATTGTCGGGCTTGCACGCGGGCAGACCGCCCGGCACTTCGTTCCACGCTCGCTACCCAACACGCAGGATGTGTTGGACCAGGTTGGACGTTCTGAGGATTTTTGTTTGTACGCGAACAAGGTGAGGTCTACGCCGCTGCTCATTGCGTTGCGCGGCCGGCGGTTTCAACAGGTGCGCCACGCACGTGCACGTTTGAGGCCTGACGCGTGCGGCCTTAGGCGAAGTGTGTGGCGCTGGGTGCTACAGGCTTCGCGGCGTTGCAGCCAGGCGATACAGGCCATTGCGGGCGGGCGCCAGCCGGTAGGCGTCGTTGCCGGCGTTCGCTGTCCTGCGTGTGACATACTGATGCGGTTTTTGTGCATCGCAGGATGTTGCACGTTGCACACTACACGCACAAGGCACGCACCAGCTTCGAAGCGTTCTTCGCAAAGCGAGAAACGTGCACTTTCTTGGTCTTGGTTAGCGCGGTTTATGATATGCTCATCATGTTGCTTCACAGCATCCACGTCGACTCATAATGCTTTAAACACACGCCATCATCTGTACATACTCATTGTACGTACCGTGAGGTACGCGCCGCTGTACCACTAATAGGAGCAAGGGGTGATTAACAGCTGTGGCTTTCATCCTCCCCCTTCTGACGTCTTGAGTTACCGAATGCAAGCAGAGGAACCCCCTCGTCGCATCACGTGGTGTCTTCCATAGGGTGCACACTGTCTGCTGGAGTTGCCAGCGACTATGCGGTTCGGGGGCACTTTCGGTGACTGTATGTTCACTGTCGTACGTTGTGTGAGGTGTATACCGCGCGACGGCTGGGTTCCAGTTGTCAGTTGTTCATGTAGCTTGGCACTCACTCGCTCCACGCACATGTAATGTACAGTACCATACGGACGACGGCGTGCAGCCGATCGGCCGCGCGATGTGCGAAATGCGTGTATGTGGTGTGGCGATATGCATTTAACACGTGCTGCGGCTCGCTCACTCTGGGCTCCCCCTTCCCTTTGCTCTGGCCGTGTACGCCGCCCTGACGCCGCCCACGACAAGGGCACCGCCCCCCAGCAGCCAAACCGATTCGGAGGGAGATAGGGTCATCCGACCGCACGGAAAGGTGTATGGCAATGAGCGGCTATACACTGCTTGGCAGCCCCGAAGCACCGCTGTCCAGCGTGCGTGCGTGCGTGCGTACGCGTAAGCAATCAGCGCACCGGGCTTATGCGGCGCGCCGCGCGCGCAGCCATAGAGCCATATATGACCAGTAAGTAGTGCAGCATTAGTGCAGCACTAGTGCAGCATTAACGGGTTCGTCCCACGCGCTGCACCGCGCCACGCACAAACCATTGTGACATGCAGGCGTCGGACATCATGCGCAGCCCGAGCCAGGGCAGCAGCAGCAGCAGCAGCAGTCCCGTCGTCAACTCACAGAGGCGGCCTCAGACGGCACGTCAGCGTCGCAGCCGTACAGGACGCACAGCGACGCCAGTACCACCGGCCGACGCATGATGGCGACAGTGCCCGGCAGTGGTTTGGGGGCCGCCACTGCCGCCGCCCAAGCGGCAACAGCTGCAGCAGGCGCAGCAATAGCAGCCACGACCGTCCTCCCAGGTGGCCTCGGCGCCGCGGTCAAGTCCTTTCTGCATTTCTTCGGCACGACCACGGCCACGGCCACACCCCGCAACGCGGGGGCGGCGCGGACGTGCCCGGTGGCCCAGGCCAAGAAGGTTCTGCCGTACACGCAGGTGCTGCTTGGCCGGCAGCGAGGGAGGGATGCGGTCGCCGCTGCCGCCGCCGCTGCTGCCCCTATGCGCGCCAGGGCGACGGAGTACGATGATGCCACAACAGTCCTCGCTGAGCTCGGCAAAGTCGACCTGCAGAGGAGCTTCAGCACCGGCTGGTCCGCTGTGCTCTCGACACCTGCACCGGCGTCGCCGCCATCGCCATGGTCCGTTGCCGCAGGTGAGCGTAAGGCACGCATGGGGAGGATGACTCATGTTCCTGATGGATCATGATGAATCTATCTTTGTGAAATTCACTTGCGCGTGTGGTTGACGGACGTTTGTATGACGAGGGCGTTCTTAGCGGTGGTCCTGGCGTCGGCGGCGTTCTTTTGCAGGTGGAACGATAGACGCATCGCCACGAGCAAGGCTGCCGACGCCGTAGCAGCAGCTGTGCCAGCCGCCTGAAGCTGCGCCTGCCTGCCTGTGCAGCTCGCTGCTGCTGCTGTTGCCGCTCAAGACTGCCGACGTCGACCCGCACGTCACGCGGCACAGCGCATGCCATATGCGACCCGTGCACGCAAAAGCAAGCCGCAAGGGACACCCCCGATGCGCGCAGAACACAGCGCGCTGGCATGCAGGGGCGCATTGGGGGTACGTCGTGCGTGCAATGTGGTGCGCAGAAAGCAGACCTTCCTGAAGTTTAAACCTACAGTAGCACGTGGCGTATGCCGCACGAAGGGTGCCCCGTAGCCGGGCAGGCAAGGCAAAGGAAGGGATGATGGACGGTGAGGCGCGGATGCCAGCTTACCTAAACATGACATACTGGGCAACGGCAACGGTTTATAATCTTCCCAATCATCACACGCGCGCGCGCGGGCGGCGCGCCAGCCGCGCATGTGTTTATAATCTTCCCATTTTTGGATCCCGTGCAAAAGAACCCGCCCACCCGGAAAGAGACAGCTGCGAAACCAGAAGCCTGCCTGTTACGCAGCAACAACCGACGACGACGAAACAACCAGAAAGCCTGACTGCCACGCCCAACCCGCGCAGAAAACAGCAGCGCAAGCAGGCAAACAGACGCAGTAAGTGCACGTGCATGCTGTGCTGTGCGAGCCACCCGCCTGGTACACGGTATCATATGTATATGGCTTATGTACTCAGGGTGTTTTTAACACGTCAAGCGCAGCCGCGCACGCCATGGACAAGATTGTTATGCATGCGCCGCCGTATACGGCGCTCATCAAATGGACACCTATTCAACACAGATAAGACGCTGCGCCAGCCGTGTCGTGCATGATCACAAAGCAGGTCGTGTGGCGAACAATTGCTTTATTTGAAGTTGACTGCTTTGTGCGCGTGTGACTGCGCGGCTGCGTGGCTGCAGACACAAGCGCGAACGGTGCCACCGCCGCGTCAGCGTGGGCGACGGCGGTTGGACAGGATGACGGGCGCGTACAGGTACAACCGGTATCAGGCCTTGGGCTGCTGCCAATACATGTGCTTACAGTACATCAATTCCCAAGGCAGGTGAATACCCTCTGACAGGTGCAGCATCCCTTGGCTGTGCATGTGGGTTGGGCCCTCCCTGCCGCAACTCCGCACATCCACCTTACTTGCGGCCGCTCACTTCAGCAGCAGTCGGCCTGAAAGTCCCCTTGATCACTGATGCCGTAGCCGTAGTCGGTCGAGGGTGCGCGCATTGTGCTGCATGGCAGGCAGCCCAGCCAGGTCTCGCTTGAGGCGTCCTAGCTGTAAGGTGGTGCACCGCCAGAGAGGGTGTCATCCAGCCTACTTGGGGTTTCACACGAGTTGCGTGCATTGGTTCACACGAGTTGCGTGCATTGGTAAATACTCTAACGTTTTTACTCCAGCTGGGATCTTTTGCATGGGTTTAAAAAGATTGGGAAGAAGCACAGGTATGAAGATGGAACGGGTGACAGCCATTGACCCACCCTCCCAGCTCGTAGCCGTTCCGCACGGCACCATCGAGCACGTGATCATGCATGCAGCAAGCTGTCCTCACGGCACCTCTAGCCGGCTATCCTTGGTTGCTGTTATGCAGGTGTCAGACACGCAAGGCGCGGGCACAGCGGCGGACGCAGCAGACGATTGCGCCGACCCTGCAAGCATTCCCAACCTTGACCTGGCCTTCTGGGCCGCCGATGCAGCAGTCGCGGCTGCAGGCACGCTTCAAGCTGCCACAGCTGATGGCCACGCCGCCGCCGCCGCCGCAGCTGCCGCGGAAGTGGTAACCGCAGCGTGGGGAGCAGCAACAGCGCTGCTGCCGCCCGCCGACACTGAGTACCTGGCCCGCCTCCCGCTCTGGGAGCGCCCTGACCATGTGGCGGTAGCTGTCGGCGCGCAGTGGGCCAGCGATGCCGCCGTGCGCGTCTTCCGCGCCGCCAGCGACGGCGATGCCCGCGAGGCGGCCGACGCGGCCATCGACCTTTTCTGGGCCGCGAAGGAAGCCGCCGCTGCTACAGCTCAGGTTGAGCAGGCGGGGCGCGGTGACATCAGCGCCGCCGCAGATACTCGGCTCAGTCGGGTGGAGCGTGCCGTGGGGGGTGCAAAGGCTACCTGGCTTTGCATTATTGATACTCTACATGTGCAGCGTGGCATAGCACTGTGCGCATGGTGAACGCAAAAACGCGGAGCTTTCAACTTCTGTGGATAAACCTAGTGCTTAAAGCCAACAAGCGAAAACGACGCATACGGCGGCCGGAAACTGTGACATCCTCGGCCGCTGCTGCACCCCTTGTGTCACAGACGACAGGCTTCTGTCGGCCCGCCCTGACCTTCAGCCACCGAACAATGCAGGCTTGTGCCAACGTGCGTACAGCAGCCCCCAGTACTGACTGACCTGCAATTGGACAAAGTACTCCCGAAGCCTGCATTGCATGAGCCGTTTGAGCGACCGGCCGCCGCTACTGCTGCCGCAACCTGACCTTGCTGACGCAGGCTGCACCGGGCAGCGCTGTCCTTGAGCAAAGGGCTGTGAGTCCTGAGCATAATACCCTGGAGCTGCATCAGTAGCAGCGCTACAGGGCAAGCGCTACTGCCTCCGTACCCGACGCCACCGCCAGCGCTTCCGCCGTCGCCACAACCATGACCACTGGTGCAAGCGCCGCAGGGTTCGTGCACGATAGCACCAGCAGTGCGGTACCACCCGGCATGTACGGCATCATGCTGCTAGTGGCCGGCTGCCTGATGTACTGCGTACGGGAGCTTGTGGCTGCCGCCCGCGCGGTCAAGTCCGCAACTCACGCCAGCTGCTGGGGGCTGGACGCCGCCGCTGCAAAGCGTACGGCAGTGGCGCCGCCGCCGGGCAGAGGAGCACCGCCAGCGGCGCCGGTCTTGTCGGAAGGGACTGCCCCATGGGGCCCGACGATGCGCAACCCGCTGGGTGGCGGCGACTTCGGCGCCGCGGCGGGTATGAGCGCCGACACTGTGACCGTGTCTGCAGCGGCGGCTGAGGCGGCTGAGGCGGCGCTGTCCAGGCTTTGTCCGCGGCGCTGGGTGTGGTGGTGGGCGACGGGCAACGGGCGGCTGGGTCGCGCCAGGGGCGGCAGTGGTGATGAGCCCCTGCGGGTACCGCTCCTAGAGCAGACGTGAAGGCGTGCTCCTCTGCGGGGCCCTTACCCCTGCCCCAAGCCGCTTGGGCCCTGCCAGCCCAAGCCAGACCTTGGGAGCCAGACCGGTAGGGGAGGCGTCGAACGGGTGCAATGGACCACCGTTCGGTGCGCAGGCTCATGTACTGCGATGTACTGGCCTGGTGTATGAAACTGCACGTTGGCTATTGGGACTGGGCAACTTGCAGCTGCATGTCTGGTGTGTTTGTACGGTGCAGCTCCTCGTGCTGCTGCTACCGAAGCTGGCACGTCGCGTGGATGAGCGGCGGCGGGGCGCCAGGCAATTGCGGCTCGTGCGGATGAGGTACTCCTGGCGGGGCGAAAACACTGGATTGCGCGGCAGGGCTTACATACGTTGGAGAGAACCCAGTACGCCAATGAACACGTCATCATTGCTGAGACCAATGACAGCCTCATGAACCGCCTCCTCCTCCTCATGAGGAGTATCGAGTGGTTTGAGGTCAGCACGCAAGAGGGCGCGCAAGGGCCGAAGCGGCGAAGCCATCCAGCGTGGCGATGCGCTTCTCCCCACACTACACTGCACCACATCACGCCGAGTAGGCATGTGTGCAAAAGCACCGGCCCGCAAGCATCGCCTAGTGGCCGATGCGCCATGCATGGCTTTCCATCTAGTGGGTCCGCTGCCGCGCCCGGGCGCACTGCAGCCACCCGGCGCGCGCATGCATGAGCACACCAGCCCCTAGCCCTCCCTCCAGGTGCACACACACGCACAGCATCAGCATCGGCCGCGCCGCCGCAATAAAGCACACAGCGCCTTAAGCTATGATGCACCATCGAACCCTTAAGAAAGCCTCAGTGCGTCATCTTGCAACTGGCACGCACGTCCTGGTGACAGGCCCATACGTCAATTATAGGCGTAGTGGCTGAAACCAGTGACAAGCTATGAAATCCCTCCCCCCTTTCGACAGCGAACGGTCAATACAGCGAGTTAAGTGATGTCATGTAGCGTGAGGGGCTATGCACAGTCTTCGCCATACAAACATCCAGCCATGCATGCAACAACGCCCCGGCGCAGTGATCCGGTGGCCTCACTCCCCGGCCCCGCTGCAATGAAACGCGCAGAGCTAGGAAAAACTTGTGGGCTGAGCCCGGGAGCCCCCGCCCAGGCGCGCACCACACTGCGTGTGACGCAATCGGCACTACAATGGAAAGAGGTGCAAGTCCATTGCGCGCGCACCGCGTGCAGGGTAGCGTAGTACACGATGAAAATAAAGTGCCCGCTCGGAAGCTGGGTGCCGTCGTAACAGAAGCAAGACATGGTGTGGAACGCAATGATGGTGCACATGGCATCAAGCGGTGACAGCCTGCATTGCGCCACAATCCGGTCAGATGAAGCATTTATACTGGTCTAACTAGCTTCTATATACAGCAGCGACGACAGCGACGATGCTGTAAACTGTACACCCAGCGGCGCTTGTCCAAGAGATGCCCTGCGGCCCGTGAGCAGGAGCAGGCGTCGCAAGGGGGCTGCCGACTCCAAAAACACCACCAGAACGGCCTTAGCCAACTGCTTTGACGCAGTCGATAGCGAACGGCCGCCGCCGCCGCAGCGGCAAGGCGCTGCAGGTGATCATGAGCGCATCACGCCGAAAACTCCTTTGCCCACTGCTCATACTTGGCCAGCGTGCTTTGGTGCACGGAGGGCTGCACGGTCTTGCGGGCCGTCTGCAAGGAAAGGCCAAGGAGGCGCAGCGCAGCCGTGAGTGAGCACGTCAGCGGTGCTCTTGTCCACCGCTTGTGCATCGGCTGCGTGACGTGGTATCAGAGCTGTATACGATACACATTTACCAACCAGGCCACACCTTGCGCCGGCTGGCAATGCCACCGGCAAAGGACCACTCGTGGGGAGACGGCCAGAGCGCCGCACGTATGCAAGTACGCACGCAGCGTTGCACGGCCCCACACCCTGGCGGGCGCCGACGGGCGACGCGGCCGGCAGTAGCAGTGAGGGGTGTGACGCACGCATCACCGCTCCCGGCGATTGAGCCAAGCCGTACAGCCAACTGGCTACACCTGCGGAATCCTATCAACATGCTCCGTGCGCCGCCATGCAGTTGTTGCAAGTGCGCCGCGCACATTACAATGGTACTGTCTACAACAGGCTGCCGTACCGCAATGTTGTCGTACCTGTAGGTCCTCGGCGTCCACGATGCACCGCGCCAGCAGCTCCCCGTTGTCGCTCATGCGCCGGATCTCAGCAGCGGACGTCAGCCGGCTGGCCGCAAGCTGCCGCCGCAGCGGCGCCATGGCAGCCTCCCTGTAGTGTGGGCCGGGTCGGCAGTGTCGGATGGATGTCATTGCGGCCATGACGGTAGCGCCCTGATTGGTCCTTCCCACAAGCTTTTCAGCCACTGGCGAGTCATGACAGCAAACCCGCCCACCTGAGGCGGCCTTAGCGCGGTCGAGTCCGTATGGCAGTGAGCCCCACGGACCGTCCTGGCCCTGGCTGTCGGGCGGCGGGATCATGTGCAATATGCCGACGCCCAAGGTATCAGGGGTAAACCAATTTTGTGATGCGCAACGCACCAACCTGCACAGCAGCTTTATGTCTGCCCCGCTGTAGCCCTCGGTGCTCGATGCCAGCTCGACCAGGTTGACCCCTGTGCCCAGCGTCACGCCGCGCAGATGCAGGCGCAGCAGCTGCAGCCTGGCTTCAAAGTTGGGTAGGTCGATCAGCACGCGCTTCTCAAAGCGCCTGCAGCGATAGGCAGCAACAGCAGCAGCAGCACCAACAATCCTGAAGACCAGCAACGAGGAACGCCATCGTCGCCGGCCTCACAGGTCCAAACGGCACGCGCGCGGCGCACCACCAAAGGCCCCGCACGTACACATGATTCGCAACAGAGCCAGCGGATAAGCGGGCCGCCACGGCACATCAGCATCCGGCGCGCAGGCCTTGCGCATCATGCAACAGCCTGCGCGCAAGGATCGTGCCGCACCGTCACCAGCTCCAAACCTGGCCAGAAAACACCACCAGGACAACCAGCCAACCATTCCGGCGGGCGTGGCAAGGAGGCTCGTGCATCCCCACACCCATCCCCAGCGCCCGCCTTTGGGAGATGCCTTGGCGATTCACAACACCTTGGTCACACACTCACGTCGCCACCCCGGCCGCGTGCTCACCGCCTTAGCGCTGGGTCGAGGTCCCACGGGCAGTTCGTCGCCGCTAGCACCATGATGTTCTGGCCGCTGGCGAGCCCGTCCATCTGCAACACAGTGAGAGGGGGTCGAGAGCAGCAGCGTGAGGCCACTTGAGGCACTGACAGTCGGGGCTGCAGCATGCGGCGGCGTTCCAGACGCTTAGCATATGCTATGTATGGACGTATGCTAGTAAGCGGACGGTGCAGTGCCGTGTAGCCGCCTCCAGTTTCCTATACAAGCAGGCTGGAGGCCAATCCACGTTTGGCGCCATCCAGAGGGTGTGGCGCCCCTCAATTGACACGTCAACGACTAACGGCGTGTCGTACCTGTTGCAGGAGCTCCGACTTGAACCGTCGGCTGGCCTCGTTCTCACCCGTCTCGCCGCGCGTCGTGCCCAGACCGTCGATCTGCAGACCATGATCCAACATTGGGGTGTCAACTGCCAGAACGGCCCCCCACCACCAAAGAGGGCCGGCCCTAAGCAACAGCCAGAGCACACTTGCGGCGCAGCCCCATAGAGGCGTGGCACACAATGCGCCAGGCGTAAGTGAACACTCGAGTGAGTGGCCGCAGCAGCAGTGCAACTGCAACGATGTACACTGTTCCACAACATCGGCGAATGCCGCAGCGCATGCTGCACCCGCAGTGCTGCAACCCACTCAACCCCCCTCCGTCTCCCTTGCCAGGGATATGCGCGATGTCCCGCGGCACAGCACATCGTGGCACACACGCACACGCCTCACCTCGTCGATGTAAATGATGCTGGGCGCGTGCACCTGGGCCAGCACGAACAGCGTCTTGAGCAGCCGCTCGCTCTCACCACGCATCTTGCTGGTCAGGCTGGCGGGGCTCACCTGCACGCGCACAACCACGCCGCACCACCGCCACACAACAGCCGCACAACAGCAAGGATACAAAAGTTTGGCTCGGTACACGTCCCACGGCATAGGTGTCCGTGCACGTACGAATGCATACCCATGAGCGGCGCGGCCCGGACGGGGCGGGATGTGGCAGGCGGCACATGGTTTAACCGCACGGCGTACTCGTCGTGCAGACGTGACGCAGACGAACAGAGCGGCAGCTGTACGGGTTGGAAGCAGCAGCACCACGACATAGCGTCTGTCAAGCACCAGCCCGCCGTGCATGAGTACGTGCATGTTGCGGCAAGGTATACGGCGTACGCACCGCAAAGAAGGCGCCGCCGACCATGTTGGCCACGGCCTTGGCCAGCAACGTTTTGCCGGTGCCAGGTGGGCCGAACAACAGCACGCCGCGCCACGGTTCCCGGATGCCTGCGCCAGGGCCGTATGACCACGGCAGGGAGGGGCAGGCGCAACAGGCCGCTATGACGGATTGCCAGGAGCACCACGCAGGTGGGCGTTGGCCAAAAAAGGACCAGAAGCGGCTCACAGAGCTACCAAAGGAGGTGGACCAGATTACAAACAAACCCACAAAAGCGTCCCACTTCGACTGCAGCGGGTGAAAGGGGCAGAGCCTGTCCCGTCAGCGCGCAGCGCTGTGCCAAGCTCGCTGTGGCGCTGTGCACTCTGTGTGTGGCGCGCACACGCCCATCCACCCCACGCACGCATGCGTCGCACCGGCCTCACCCGTGAAAAACTCTGGGATGATGAGCGGCAACGCCACAGCCTCGTGGAGCAGCTCCTTGGCCCGGTCGTGGCCGGCGATATCGGCGAACGTGACGCCTGTGTTTACGGCAGCACGACGTTACGGCATAGTGTAAACAGGACTGCAAGTCAGCAACGGCGGCCGCGCCCACGAGACGCAGGGGGCCGCGAGCGTGGAGCGCGGGACTGAGGGGAGCGCAGCGGACCGGACGGCAGCGCGAGCACGTGCGTACCAGGCACTTTCTGTTTTCCATGGCCTTTCAGCACAACCTCTACCCCTTGAACACGGCTTGGTAGGGCAGGGCAGGTACTGCTTACCAGCCATCAAGGGTGCAATCAGCATGCACGACACCCTTCATGCTGTGCCGCACCACCCGGCTGGTAAGCAAGGCCCTCCAAACCCCTCACCTGTGTCCCACGTTACGGCGTCCTGCATGATCTGCGCAACGAGATCGGGGTCCAGCCCCTCCGGAACCACCTTGACGCCGTTAGAGCCTTTGACCGCCACCATCTGCCGCGGCGGCGGGCCGTTGGCCGCGCGCACCGGCCCGCCAACCGCGCGCGGTGTTGCGGCAACGGCGGCTGCGGCCCGAGGGGTGACGTCGTTCCGCGTGGCCGTGGGCGCCGCTTGCCACGCCGCGGCTGGCACCAGGGAGCGAGGAATGGAATCACACCGTGCGCTGAGAGGGGCTGATAGGGCGATAGGGGCCGGCGGTAGCGACGGCGGCAGCGGCGCGCTCCGCGCCGACTGCAAGCTACTGCCTGACCCGCTTGGCGCCACTGCCGCTCCCCCTGGAGCGGGCCATGCCGCAACCGGCGGCGTAGGGGCTCGCGGCTGTGCGGACGTGATTGCAGATCGCACTGGCACCCCTACGGAAAGGCCAGCGCGCACACATCTGATACCGGTAGCGACGGCTGAGCAGCGCAGCGCAGCACGAAACACTCAGCGTTGTGCGCTTCTGAGATGTTGCATGATACGTGTCCACAACACACGTACTTTGGCCAAAGGCCACGCACGTGCATATGCAGCATACGGCTCCACGCCGCCGCTGGCCGCTGCGAGGGGAATGATGCCTTCGCCCAGCCCAAGCATGGGCGTGCACTCGTGCCGTACGTGCACGGTACGACACCTGCGCGCACTGCAGTTGTCTGATGCAGACGGCACGCCGGGCCGCAGGCGGCAACTACCTGCGGAGATGGCTGCTTCGTAGCGCGACTGCGCCTCAGCTGTGGCAGCGCCTATGGCTCTGTACACCACAGCAGAGTGGCCGCTGCTCGCATTGTCGCCGTGCCGCTGTTGCTGCGCCGCAAACTCCTGCAGCACCGCGTCGACGTCGCCGGCGGTCGCCAGCTTGCCACTGCCGCTGCCGGCCGCGGACGACTGGCTTAGGAAGCGTCGGTGCTGCGCCTGCGCCTGCTCTGCCGCCGCATCAGCGGCCACCGCCGCCCCGGCTGCGTTTTTCAGCGTTTGCCCCATGCCCGGCATGACGATGATGTGGCCTTCGGAGCGCCGCCGCATCGGTGCGCCGCTGGCGGCGGGTGCATCAGACGACACCAGGTGCACTTGCTCCCCAACGCCGGGGATGCCGATGCCACCGGCGCGCAGGTGCGACTCTCGGCCGCTGGCCCGCGGCGGCGAGCTGCTCTTCTTCTTTACTTCGCCCGTGATCCGTACAGGAACGAGGCCCTCTCGTAACAGCGCATGGACCCGGCCGTACCCGGCGGCCTGTGCGTAGTGCCGCGCTGCGAGGATGTCGGCGAAGCACTTGCCTGAGGTCCCGATGGGGCGAGCCTACGCATGCAGCCATGCCAGCGCATGAAAGCGATTGCACAGCCTGTCCCCGACGCGATTCGTGCGGCTACCGCGCGCCATGCGCCGACGAGGAACCCATACGGTAGGTATGGTCACGCGCTGCGTCTCAAACCCAGCCCACAGGCCAATCAGGCAGGGCGGCAGCACTGTGGCGCCGCAAAGGGTGCACGACTAATTGTTAGCGCATGCATGTATTGGCCAACTGTTCAAATGGGAGGTTGCAACGTTCGTGGTTCCTTGCGCATCACGGTACTGACTACATAGCACTGTGATCAACGCCCATGCTACACTGACCGGCGTGGCGTGGCAGGCCGGGTGCCCGCCGTTGGGAGTACTTGATAAGAGATTAAGAGTATCGCGAACGGATGCGGCGGGTAGTCCTACCTTTGATCCAGCACGGGTGCTGGGAAGACCAGCAGCAACGTTCTGGCGAGCACAAAGGGCACAGAAAGATTAGCAAAACGCGCCGAGGGGCGGCAGCAGCTGACGTCGTGCGCACGTCGGTTGGCCAAGACTATCCTATCGACCCACCAAGGACGGCGGATCAGGGGCCGATGCCCTTTGAGGAATGGCACCAGGCCGAGCGGTTTGTATGCTGGCATAAATTGCCTGCACATCACAGCGCCGAGCCGTCTCGCTGGTCACCGAGCACCTCGATGCTACTGTCCGTACAGACACTCGCAAGCACAAGCGCACCTGCTGCAACCCAGGATCCTCCATTTTTGGCGGTTGGTATGGCAGACTTGCGCCACAGCCAGAGCCATAAGAGAGGCTTGTCTCAGAAGAGAACGAGAACGAGAACGAAGAACTTGTCACGTCATGGGATGTTGCAACTTTGCAAGTCAATCTCTAGGGGTTTCCCTTGCCGGTGCGGTGTCAATGACCAGGTCAATGACCACAGAAGCAACAACGGAAGCAGTGTGTTGTTGTTGAACCCCGTGTTGAACCCTCCAGTTCCTGAGGAAAGCACCAGGGAAGGCCAACGGGTTGGCGCCAAAAACCCGGCCTCACTGGCGCCGGCCGGCGTCTCCCGTATCCCAGTCGTCGACGTTGTACTGAGCGTAGTTGCCGTTGGCGGGGTTGCAAAAGGCGGTGGTGTTGGGGGTACGTCGGCGCCAGCTTGCTGCCGTGTGCGTGTGTAGGGGAGCAAGCGGGGGGGCGGCGCGGGGGGTGATGCGCAGCAGAGGGGAGCAAGCGGAGGGGTGAGGTGGGATGCAGCCCAGCTTTGATGAGGGCTAAGGACGTCGGCAAGATACGTAAGCATCTTGGTGGTGCGCGACGCAGCGGCGGCTGCGCCGGGCGGCCGTGACTCGGCGCGAACGGCCGTCCGTACTTGGCGGGACCTGGTCTGGACGCCGCCGGCCCGCACGACGCAGCGAATTCCTCCAGCCATCACAGCGGCGCGTTACGGCGCATGCAAGCGTGCATCAATGGGCCGAGCGCGCACCATACTGCAGACGGTGCGCGGCCATGACCGCAGCTAGCGCAGGCTAGCCGGCAGCGCCATATGCGGCCGACGGAGACGGGCGGCCGCAGATAGCAGTGCAGCGCTGGCTCGTCGATGCCACACACACTTGTGTGCGCCGCGCGCGCTGCAGTGGTTGAGAACCCCGTGAGCGCTCGCAACCCAAGCTGCTCGCGCCAGGCGTTGAAGCCGCAGCCGCAACTGTATGGGGCAGCGTGCCATACGTGTGCGAAAGGTACGGTGACACGTTGACGGCTTGCACGGGCTGGGCCGAAAGCCCAAAGCCCGCGGGGGTGGCTTCCGAAGCAGACCGCACGAGGCGGCCCCGTGACTCCCGAACCCGTACACCGCAACCCGCGGCGTGCGGGCATGCACAAGGCAAGGCTCGACGGCATGCGCCGACCCGTCATGCACATGCTGCCGCATTTGTCCCGAAGCGAAGCGTTGGATCGACACAAGAAGTTACAGAAGCGGCCCATGCACCGACGAGCCCATAGTAGCCAAGCATACAGCAGGCCGTACCACGAAGGGAAGTTGACCGTTCACCATATGACCACCCACGTAAACCCTGGACACTGCAGGCTCTAAGGTTTGCAATTCTGAATGGTTGCTGCAGACGCAATAGCGGCTGGCTGCAACGCAAAGAACATGCGCCGGGCGACCGCGTCGACAACGGAGCGCGTTTCATGATGATACAAAACCAAAGCACACGAACGCCTAGGGACACAACCCCCTGACCAAACTCGAATACAGCACGATGCAGCGCGATGAACGCAGGCGCCGCCTGCCTTGGCGCACAGCGGCGCAGCCACAGCTCTGCCGCACCAGCCCGCGCACCGCCGCTGCTGACGGCGGAGCGCGCGGCCTCTCACGGCGTCCAGCGGCAGTGCACTGATCCCTTATCAACGGCGACAAACAACGGCAACCACCATCAAACAAGCAAGATACACAACGCCAACAGGTAACTCCTCCTCACCGTACAAGGCTGCATCGACCCACTCGTGTTCCGTTCCGACGCAGAGTGGGAAGTCCTGCCTTCCAACAGATTTAGGATAAAAGCACAATCGCCAAGCGCATCCCCTAATCCCCATACCCATCCTGCTGCAAATCTTTTCACCTTACAACACCAGATTCGCTTTGCTGTGCCAAATGCGCAACAATACACTCGGCGGCAAGATAACGCTACGGTAGCGGGCCATCCTTCTGCCCATGTCGTGATCAACAACTCCGGCGCTAGGTTCACAAGCTGCAATGGACGTACAGGGGCACGAGGAGGAGCATGCTCAAAGCGCACGGTGCGCGGCCGCACAGATCAATAGGGCAATGTTGACACAAATGCAACGACGCAGCAGCACTACGATGATGCGCGCAACAGACATTGGACTGCGCAACCTTGCGGAGTGCCACGCCGGAATAGCGGCCGACCCAATGCAAAGCATCCCTCCCTCGAGCCAGCGCACACGGCGCGGCACCTAAATCAAACTTGCTACTGCGACAACCTGGTCTGTCCGACGGCTGGTGGTGCTCTACGCTCTTGATGCTTCGTGTATCAACGTTACACAGCAAAAGCTTGGCTCGCTGACTTGCTGCAACGACAGCCCCAACGCCTCGCGGTCCGGCAAGCGGCCGTCGACGACAAACTGCCGTAAGCTCTCGGGCACCTGTAATGATGACAATTGATGACAAATGGCGTGGGGATTGCGGACAAGGGTGATGTGAAGAGGGGCCATTGCAGGTCGCCCTACATCGCCACGCAGCTACTTAGCAAACACAGCATCTATCGCTGACGCGGCACGCACAGCGTTTCATCGTCGCGCAAAGCGGTCCAGCTTGTCACAAAACGACCCGACCCACATCCCCTTGCCGGCCGTACCTGCATGTGGCCCAGCCACCGCTCCAGCCCGTCGCCCTCCAGCCGCTCCTCCTTCTGCAGCGTGGCGCTCAGCCCCTCGTGCACGCCCTTGTTGGTTACAATGACGTGCATGGCGGCTGTCAGAGCGCCCTCGAGCAGCTCGCGAACCTGCGCGGCCCGAACAGGCATGCAGCGGTGCTTGCACGTCAGCGGTCAAAATGTAGCGGCGGCGCCGCGTGTCCTTGATGTGTGCCGAAAGATGCCTGTGCGTGCGCAGATATATGTGTGGCGTGCGCACGCGCTGGTGCCGTACCTGGGCACGTACAGGGGGGTGCGGGCCATGCTGGACATCGCAGCATGGGCGACAGCTACACTGCACTGTGCTGCAGCTTGGGGCGCCTTCCCTGGGTGCATCATCCCAAGTTAGAGTGCCCACGAGGTTGAGCTTGTGCATTGCGCTCTCGTGCTACCTTTGCGCCCCACGTGGGCCTTATCCTCCCTCCTCACCTCGTGCTCCACCATCCGGCCCATGTCGCCGCCGTCCTTCATCAGCAGGCCGAGGCCGTCGCCGTCGGAGCCGCCCGAGGCCAGCACGCCAACGTTGATGGGACCTATACTGCGGCTCAGGCCGAACTCCGAAACCGCCCGATACGCAAGGTCGGTTGCGCGCCTGCAACGTGGTGAACGCCAGGTAGAAGAGGGGTATCGTACCGAACACCAGGAGCACGCAACAAAACCGCAAGCGCGGCGAGGCAAAGCGCTCCGTGTGATACGCACAGCACGCTGTGGCGAAACTGCTTAAACTCCGTACATTGGCCGCTTTGCTCCTGTGCCGCGCAACAGACGGCGTCCAAGACACTACAACACCCCAGCCGCGCGGATGTTACAGCGTCCCGGCCGACCCGCCACTTCTGCCTTACCTTATGTCGTCCGCTGCGCCCGTCGACACCGCTGCGCACGTCAGGTGCTCCGCCGCGCGGCCGCCCATCAGCACCGCCAGCTGCGCCCGGATCTCCGAGTCGAACAGCAGCGCGCGGTCCTCCGACTGCGGCGTGCAAGAGGGGCGCACCGTGTGCAGGGAAAGAAGAGGGCTTTGCAACAGGTGTAGCAAAGTGCTCACGGAGGGCAATGGATGGGGGCCTCGGGACCTGCCGGTTGTGGGACGACCCAAATGCCAATACCGGCATATGCCGGTGCGCGTACACCCGCACCATTCTGTATCGAGTGACCGCCCCCTTACTCGTTCCTGGTTCATGACAAGGCGCCCTCCCTCCCTTCCACGACCCCCCTCGCCCACCTTAGGCGGCGTGTACGTGAAGCCCAGTGCGCCCCCAGAGCGCGGGATGATGGACAGCCGAGTCGGCTCGCCGAAGCCCGCCAGCAGGCGCGACACCGCCGTGCCCACCAGCGCGTGTCCCACCTCATGCTTGGCAACCACGGACTTCTCGGTGCCCTGTGTACAGTACCATGGTCCAACAGACGTGTGATGGGCTGGGTGCCGCACGGCCGGTCGGGTGACTCATGTGAGCGGACGGGCCGGGGATGAAGGCCGCGCAGTGCACGTGGCCAGATGCCATTATACACCTAAGCGGTAACGCAACGCAAGCGCGCAACCACGGAAGCAATATGCGCTGCGAATAGCGCAGCCCCAGCTGCCTGCCATCCCGCACCGCATCTCTTGTATCGTTCCTACTGTGCCGTACCGCACCTGCAGGATGCTGCGCTTCTTCTCAATGCCCGCAATGGCCCGCATGACGGCCGTGTCGAACTCCTCCCGCCCGACGGCCGCCTTGCTGCGCCGCCCGCCCAGCAGCGCCGCCTCGTTGACCAAGTTGGCGAGGTCAGCGCCGGTGAAGCCTGTACATCATGATGCATCGCCGACGTCAATGATGGCCGGGGTGGACACGAGTGCCGCGCAATTTCAAGTCTTAGAGGCCTGTCCGGCTGCACTCTTACTGATGTGATGTTGGGTGCATCAGCGTTGCGTTGCGTGCCATGATGCTTATCAGCAGTCAGCCCGTGGTGAAGCGGCGACACGCCCGCGTTCAGCCGCGCCAAACATTTAGGAAGGAGAAGATCTTTGTCCGCGCCAAACATACACAGCATCTGTGCATGTGCCCTGTGTACGTCGCAGCGCAGCCTTGACGGTCTCATGCTTAGGCAAGCAACATGCCCCCACGCCCCGCTCACAGAGCCGATGCGCTCCGCTGTACTGCTATTGGACGAGCTGCTCACCCGTCGTCATGGCGGCGATGCTGCCCACGCTGACGTCATCGGCCAGCGGCAGGCCGCGGCGCGAGAGGTGCACGCGCAGGATCTGCTCCCGGCCGACGCGGTCGGGCCGCTCCACCGCCACGCGGCGGTCGAAGCGGCCGGGCGCAGCAGCGCGGGGTCCAGCACGTCAGGCCGGTTGGTGGCGGCAATACAGATGACCACGCTGCCCGCCTTGTCCGAGTCGAAGCCGTCAAGCTCCGTCAGCAGCTGGCATGGGGATACGCGGAGGCGTGTGCGAGGCGAGGCGGATGTTGGGTGGTTGGGTGCGTGCCTTGGCGCGCTGGCGACATGGTGTGCAGCGTTGATGCTGCGGCGTGCTTGCGCTGGGCTCTGTGTACGTGCACTGTGAGCCACTCAGCAACCGCACACAGTCACAGATGCCTACAAGGCGAGGACACCTGCACCTTGCATCAAGGCGGTCAAATCATTCGTTTAGCAAGGCAGGGTAACCCCCGGTACGGCAGGAAGGCCCTGCTGCTGTACCTGGTTGAGCGTCTGCTCCCGCTCGTCGTTGCCAACGGAGCGCAGCCGCATGTCGCGGCCCTTGGCCACCGCGTCAACCTCGTCGATAAAGACGATGGCCGGCGCCTCCTTGCGCGCGGCGGCGAACAGTTCCCGCACGCGCATGGCGCCCATGCCCACGTACAGCTCCACGAACTCCGAGGCACTACGGCGCGGCAGACCGGGAAGAGTTGGCGCGGGCAAGGGCGGAGGCGTGTCGGCGTTCAAGTAGCACGCTGGCGTGTGTCCCGCAGCAGGCGAATCAATTGGCATCTGTCTAAGGAAAACAAGCAAGGCGCCGCGCGCGCATCCCCACGCGACCCAGAACACGCGCACAAGCGACCCAGAACACACCTGCACTGCACGGACGGCAGCGCAGCGGCATGCCCCACACCGCCCGGCCGACAGCACCGCCTCGCATCACTCACCTAATTGAGAAGAACGGCACGCCCGCCTCCCCGGCCACCGCCCGCGCCAGCAGCGTCTTGCCCGTGCCTGGCGGGCCCACCAGCAGCACGCCGCTCGGCGGCCGCGCACCCAGGCGGGAGAAGCGCTCCGGCGAGCGCAGGTACTCGACAATCTCCTGCAACGGATGGGGGGGGGGGGTGATCCATATGCCTACAGGTGACGGGCGGCCGCGGGGCAGCCACGAGAGCGCACCGAACCCTGAGCGTGCATCATACGTCAGGGACATATGGTTGATGAAAAGCCACACCGTTGGTACCGGTACTTGCAAGCGGACGTGTACGCAAGCGGCGGCAGCACTGTGGTTTTGGGACTGGGAATCCGGCAACGGCCGCCGCGGGCACCACCTGACTGACCGACTGACTGGCTGCGTGCCAGGGGACTGGGCTGTGCAGCAATCAAAGGTCGCCTGCGGGGTCACTGCGCAAACTTCCAAATGCGCCGGGCCGTGACACGCGCATCATGCAACCGACACGGTGACCTGGTAACACACCTGCAGCTCCTCCTTTGCCTCATCAACGCCTGCAACGTCCGCAAAGGTGGTGGTGACGGGCCCGCCGTCCAGCCCGCCCCCCAGCCCGCCGCCGCCGCCGCCGCGGTGTTTACGCCCGGGGCCCTTGGCCGGCGCCTTCAGCGGCAACCGGTTCAGCGTCGACAGCAGCAGGCCGATTAGGACCACGTAGCCCAGGATGGTTAACAGCCGGTTCTCACGCCGCTCCACGGCTGAGAATAGAACGCCATGCGCCTGCAGGCCGCGCCACGCACACAACGTGTGGGTCAACACAACGCGCAGGAGGTAGCGCCACAACTCAATCCAGCATCCAGCATGCTGCGTGATCACCGCCGCACTGCGATTGCGGAGAGCTAGCCCCATATGGCTGCCGGCACACGGTACTCGTACAAGCTCGCACGCACCGAAAAACCGCCTACATGCCGATGCCGGATTCAGACACCAGGGGAGGCGCTGGCATAGCCCCGGTGCTGCTGTTCGTACCTCCAGCGTGTCGTACGGGATGGGTAGTCCGAGGGGCGAACGGTGTAAAAGGAGACGCGTGGCGGCGCCTGAACCGCCTGCAGCGCGCATCGAATCGCCATGACGGGATGGTGGATGGGCCGAAACGCAACCAACCGCTGCGAATGCGTTGATCAGTGCACAACGCCGACGCGCAGCATACCATAATGCCAATATGCAGCAGCGCATGTGGACACCACGCAGCGCCTCACACCTGCTCCACTTTCGCGCCACTAGACGACGCCGGCGCCGACGTTGAGGCTGGCGCAGCTGCGACGGACGATCCCAGCACGCTCTGCACACGCCTGTGCAGCAGCGGGCTGTCCGGTCGCAAGCTGAAGTTGATGGTGAGGCCGTCGACGGCCACCTGCTGCACATCGTTGCTCTTGACGCACTTCACGAACTGCGTGTCGCGCACGGCATGCATGGTGCGGGGGTGGGGGGATGGGGTTGGCGCGTGCGCGCGTTCGTAGTCGCCACGCTTCGCCGCGCGCATGCCCCTGTGATCGGCGTCGGGCGTCGCCGGGCACGGTGTGAGGAGCCCCCGGGCCCTGTCAGCGCCGTGCATTTGCACTAGCGCAACACACACGCGGGGCGATGCATGCGGTGCATGAGCCATCATATACAACTGCGGCCCTACGGCGCCAGCGAAACCCCGGGCGCAACTCACAAGAGGTGAGGCCCACTCAACAAACATCTGATGCTGTTGCCGCGCACCCCTGAGCGTTGTCTCCGGACACAGGCCCCCCCCCCAACACACACACATAGCCGTACCCCGCTTGAGCTAGTGGATCTGGGTTGGAAACGATGGTTAGCGTCCACCACCACCCCCAAAGGGACAGGCTGCTGGGGACCACGACCAGGTGCACCTGATGGGATTGGCACCATCAGCACAGTTCCATGACTGCGCCTGCCAACCGCAACTGTCCCCGCCCAGATTTGGCTCACCTCACTGAAGGGGAGTGACAGTATCAGAGGGTCGGAGGCGTCCGCCCCATGCCGCCCCCCGATTGGCCACAATCGCATCAAAAGGGAAGAGAACAAAAGCGTTGAAGGCTATCCGGAGAGGGAGCTGTGCCTTGGGCTCGCCAAGCCAACGCGAAAGTCCCGCAAATGGTCGCCAACTGCTGGCCGAGTTGTTGGGGGGTTGCTGCTGGTCGCGCTGGGAGCCACTGCTGGAGGGCTTGCTGCTGCTAGCGCTCGTGCTCGTGCTGCTCGCACCGCTGTCCGGCTGGCCGGGCGGGCCCTGCGGCTGGCCCTGCCCCGAGGAACTGGGGTTGCCTTCGCCTGTCGCACTGCTGCATGCTCGCAACGTTGTTGGGCGGCTCGGATGACACAGTATCCCGCGCGCAGCATGGCCAGAGACGACAACAGGGCTGCCAATCATGGCGCAACCAGCGAGCTGCCCCCGCTGCCCGGCGGCGGCGCCCTGCGCCAACGCGCACCGTGGAGAGGAAACGCGCATGGGCCGGCGATAGCTCAGCAGCACCCGGCACTCTAGTGGTGGCGCTTCATGGCTACAGCACGGGCCTAGCGCCCGGCACCCAAGCATGCTGTAGGCGCCGGGAAACCGCGCGGGTCACGCAAGGGTGGGGGGCCCGGAAGAAGCGACTTGGTATCTAGCGTAGGGTGGTGAGGGTGTGTGAGCGCGTGTGCAGCAGAAGGATAGGCAGAGCAAAGGCGGACGGCCGTCCAGGTCAGCACGCAGTTGCCGGCTGGGTGGGGTGATCCCCTTTCGTCTGCTCTTTGTGCGAGGAGGTTTCGACAGAGCCGGACTCCTGGAGGGGAGGAGGGGGGTCGCTGCCGTAGACTACTGATACCGTACGAGGCTCTGGAGCGGGAGCTTGCGAGGTTGGCCCCACCCACCCACGTCCACGGCCGCGTCCACGGCTGAGCAAGGCGCCGTTCAGGGGACTGCAGAGCAGCGGCAATTGACACCACACATGTCCGTATGTGATCGCCTAGAAGCAACGGCTTATTGCACTTGCACACAAGCTGTTTGGGCCTGCACTCCACCATTGCCACACATACTTGCGTCATCGACCTCGCCTCGTGTTAACACGCAGCCAGTCATCACGACGATCCTCAAGCTGGCAGCACTCTCTACGCTTGGCCTTCGGCACCTGCCGGACAGCCGTCTCTGTAGCTTTTGTGTATCAGGTGAGTGCACGCACATGCACCTTCCATTTATAGGACTGGACTGGCCGCCCACACCAGCACAATTACGCTACAGGAACAGTCACATGACCAGCCAACATGCAACGTGTTAGGCGTAGCTGCGCTCTTCTCCCCCACGCAGCCTGCGCGCCGGCAGCAGCAGCACCGCCACGCGTGCGCGCTGCCACCTGCACGGAGTTTGGCTGTGTTGCCGCTTGGTGGGCGCAAGAGCGCGTTAAACCACCACAGCTTGTTGCATGCCGCTACCCTACCCCGACCCCCCGCACATACGTACCTCCCTCGCGTCCCATGCAGCACCAAGCCGGCCCCTCCCCAGAGCCCCTCCGGCTCCGCCCTGCCCACACGGGCCGGCAGCAGTCACCCGCGGCAGGCGCGCCGTGCACGTCATGGCAGCGGCGGCGGCCGGCGGGAAGCGCGTCCTGCTGTGGTTCCGCAACGACCTGCGCCTGCACGACAACTACATCGTACAGGATGCCGTACAGCGGGTGCAGCGCGGCGAGTACCAAGAGGTACGAACACCGTACAGGCCTGATAGGTCGACGCCGTTACGCGCAATCAATCGTCACGTGGCTACGGCTGTACCAGCGGGGGGGGGGGCGCGGGGGGCGCCGGCAGGGCGCGGGTGCGATCAACCGTGTATGCTTAGGGTGGGCCCGGTGTCTGTCGGAAAGGAAAGTACCCCTCGTTGCAAACACACCGATGCTCGCGCCGTGGACACATACAGCCTCATGCCTGCCTAGGTTGTGCGTGGCAGCAGCTACCCGGCCTGGCCGGCCGTGCAGCAGCCATCGAGCACACCGCTTGCGCGCTACATACGGTCTGCCTGTGCCCGCAGCCGCGCAGCCAACAACGCAATCGACAACCGCTTGCTCACTTGCACCCGTGCCGCCCGTACCACGGTGCGTGTCCGCTACCAGGTGCTGCCCGTGTACTTCTTCGACCCCCGGCTGTACGGCACCACGCCCTGGGGCCACCTGAAGACGGGGGCGTTCAGGTAAGGACGGTACGCATCATGGTACCATGCCATGATTCGCGCACTGACGGCGCTGGATACGTCCCGGTGTTGGTGTGGTTGCCGTGCATAGGAGGACGTCGCAGTGCGCCGCCTATCAGCCCCAGGCACACCTGGGGCACGCACACGTGCGCTACGTACGCTCCTCCGTGCCCGAGCGCGACAGGCACGAGGCAGGACTTGAGCATCTGTTTTCAATGTCCAAACGGCTTCGCCTTTGAGGCTCCAGGTATGCACGTGGCCCCCCTCTACACTCCCTCCTGCTCCTGTACGGTGCTGCGCCCAGGGCCCAGTTCTTGCTTGAGTGCGTTGCGGACCTCAAAAGCCAACCTCAAGGTGGGTGGATAGCGATGGGCGCAGCAGGCTTACACGCCCAAGCAAGCAAGCATGCACGCAGGCAACCACGCGCGTGTGTGTGTGCATGCATGCATTCCAGTATTCAGCTCAGCGTATCTTCTTTTTATTGAGTGTGTGTGTGTGTGTGTGTGTGTGTGTGTGCGCGCTTCCCGGCATGCATTGCAGTATTCAGAACAGCGCTCTTCTTCTTCTAAGTGTGTGTGCGTGTGTGCCCCACGTGTGAACAGCGTATCTTCTTCTTCTTCTTCTTCTTCTTCTTAAGTGTGTGTGGTGTGTGTGTGTGTGTGTGTGTGTGTGTGTGTGCCCCACGAGGTCTCAACTTGGGCCAGTTGGCCAACCACGCCTTCGCTGCGTTTTTCTGTGTGTACGAACTATGAGTGAGGGCGTGTGGATCCCGTTTGGGGGAGGAGATGGCGCCTGTATGGCAAGCCGTACAGTCCCAGCCCTTCCGGCAGCCAGCTGCCCCTGTCGTGCCCGCCTATTTGATCTGCAGACAACCAGCCGCGCTGTACGGCGGCGCTGTGCTTCCTGCCTCGCTGCTGACCTCTTGTAGCACCTTATCGGGCTGCGCCTCTTCATCTGCGTTGCTCGTGCGTGCGCAGGCCCTTGGCAGCGACCTAATGGTGGTGGTGGGCAAGCCGGAGGAGGGGCTGCCAAGTACGGACGGATGGACGAGCGGACGGACGGCAGCATGTGCATCGCACCGCACCGAATCGCCACGGTCCGCCGCTCCAAAACGCGGGGATGTCGGCAGGGGGGGCCGTGTGAGCGAGGCTGCTCGTACGTACGGCTGACGAGTGTGCACGGCCAGCCGTGCAACGTACAATCAGCCAGCGCCGCGTACGGCTGTTGGTTGGTCAAGATGGCGTGGCTGCAATCATAGCTGGGCTTGCGGCGTTTGGCTCGTGCTTAGGTCAGGGCGCCCTCTGCGCTGCGCTGCACACAGCGCGTGTGCCGTGGCGTGCCGTGGCGTGGCGTGACGTTGCGCCGCCAACCGCGCTGCTCGCAGCCTCGCACATCGTTTCGCGCCGACAGAATGATGTCGCTGTCCTGCCTGCGCTTCCGCCGCCACGCCCTGCCCTGCCCCGCCCTCAGGCCTGCTTGGCGACGGCGCGTCCCCGCTTGTGCTGACTGCCGAGGAGGTGACCAGCGAGGAGGCAAAGACGGATGTGGCGGTGGCACGCGCCATCAAGCCAGCAGGTACGCGCGGCCGGCCGGTCGAGCCGCGCTGCGCTGCGCTGCCCACACCCTTCGTTACACCCTGGGCTGGCTGCGCTGTGCGGTGTAGGGACCATCTGCGGATGATCAATACACACTTTATGGGAGGGACCCTACTGCATAAGGCTCTGCATTGCATAAGGCCGATGTGGGTGTGCTGGCGCTGATGCGCCGCTGCGGGCACGCGGAGGCGGAGGGAGGGGCGTGTGCATCCTGGGCTGGCACTGCAGCCAGGGCTGAAGTACTGTACTCAACGTGTCGGCCCTGTTCGCCTGGGCCCCAAATCATGCTTCCTGGCCCTCTACTCTGCAATGCCGCAGCCTTTTGATGCAATCCCTGGTGTTCTTTAGAAGCATTGTTGCGCATGCCGTACTGGTACGGCGTGCTGCAGGCGGCAAGCTTCTTCGGTTCTGGGGTCACACGCTGTACCACATCGACGACCTGACGGGCGTCGCCCGGCGGCCCCTTCAAGGCGGGGATGAAGGACATGCCTGACGTCTTCACGCCGTTCAAGGAAAAGGCAAGTGCACCTGCGTGCCACTCTGCCAAGGCGGGCGGGCGGGCGCGAGCGTAGGGCTGTGCACCGCCCCCGCGTGTACAGCCTGTGGAGTGGTCCGCTGGGAATTCGCTCACGCCGCTGCCAAGCCGTGGCTGCGATGAGCGGACGCTAATGGGGAAGATATCTGCAGTGTACCCTCCGGATTGCACCTCGCCAGTGTGACCGTGTCGCCGTGACGCCGCAGATTTGCCTGAGCAAGAATACCGCTGATTTGGCTCATCACCGTGCCTACCGCCTTTCAAGATCAAGGCACAGGCGTACTAAGCTGCTAGGCCTTCCTACCCGCACACTATGTACCTGCCTTCCCTGCAGTGCGAGAGAAAGTGCGAGCCGCGGCGGGACCTGCCACCCCCACGTGCCGGGCAGCTGCCGCTGCCGCCTGGTCTGCCGCGCTCGGCCATCGACGTGGCTCTGCCCACTGTGGAACAGCTGCCGTACCCGCCTGCTGCGCGGCCGCCGCCGCCGGCTCAGCACCCCAAGGCGGTGCTCGACTTCAAGGGCGGCGAGACGGCGGCGCTGCACCGGCTCAAGTACTATCTGTGGGACTCGGACCTCATCGCCACCTACTTTGACACGCGCAACGGTATGCTGGGCGGCGACTACTCGACCAAGTTGGCGCCTTGGCTGGCGGCGGGCTGCATCAGCCCGCGCAAGATCTACGGTGCGTCGGCTTCTGTACGTGCCGTGTGCTGGCGTGCAGCGCAGCACGTGCACGGGAGCGTGGAAGGTGGTGCTAGGTATTGCATCATTCCACGGACCTGAAACCGACACCTCACTGTGCAACCGGCCAGCAGCATAGACAGCCACCAAACACGAGCAAACCAAGCTCGGAAAGCTTCGTTGAGGGCCGTGCAAGGCCGTGCGCGACCGGGAGTTTGGGAAAGGGTCGTTCCTTGCACTTGGGTCGACTGCCTAATTGCTCGTCCCACTTCCGAACTCCCAACGCGCCCGTTTCAGGTCAAAAGCAATGATGCAATAGCTTGAGTCGTGGCTGCGTACGTTTGGTGCGCACGCGACGTGAAATGTTTCATGATGTGATTGAAAAAACTCGCGCCTCGCTTCAACGAGCATGCTGCACACGTACACAAAGTGGTGGCGGTGTTGCCGCTGACCGTCAACGTAGCAAGGTGTGCTGACCCCAATGGTACGGGGCATGCCGGTTGCAGTCTTGAACCAGGCTGAGCACGCACCCAAAAGGAACGCTAGCGCACGTGCACATCCTCGTGCTGCTGTGTTTTTCGTTATTGCTGTGCTCCGACATCCCGCTTTGTGCAGCGGAGATCCGCAAGTACGAGGCGCAGCGTGGCGGCAACAAGTCGACATACTGGGTCATCTTTGAGCTTATCTGGCGCGACTTTTACAGGTGGGATGCAGTTGTGCACGCTTCTGTTCTGTTACATGAGATATCGGGCATGCAACATGCTGTTTTGCTAGTGGATCGGCCGCTACGTCCGTTCCCCTAGCTTGCCGTCACCCACGCCGTGCGAGCGCTTCTGCCTGGGCGAAAACACCATTCGTAAGCATTGGGGCCGGCAAGAGGTTGCACGTGATGCCAGAACACCTTGGTGTTACGTCCATATACTGCTACGTTTTCCTACGTTACAGTCACGATATGCCCCTCCCTCTCCGCGTGTCCGATGATGCATTTTCTGGACGCGCCGCCATCCACGCCACGCTCCATCAATGCACGTGGCTTATCTGCCGAACGTAGGTTCTTTGCGCTCAAGCACGGCAACCGCATCTTCTTCGAGACTGGCACCTCTGGCCTGGCGCTGGTGAGCGAGTGCACAACACACACAGCTCTCCTCTGCCCCTGGCCTGGCCTGGCTTGTGGCATAAGGGCTGTCGCACGCACCACATCGATCCCGGCAGGGCTTAGGGCCGTGAACAGGCCATGAATACACCAACTCGGCACCATGCCGGGCGAGTTTCCCCTCTCCGTACACGTACGGGCGACTGTGTGCTGTACTGGCTGCGCAGAAAAGGGGGCGCCGCGGGGCCTTCTGCGTGCCATGCAGCAAAGGCACCGCCGCGGTGTCAGGAATGCTCCCAACGCGCTTTTTTCGGCGACGAAGGGCTTGAGCGCACGTCATGCTGCTCCCAACTTGCACTGTGCTGGCCCGGAGCGTGCGACCTTACTTGTGCCCGCCCGCACGCGCGCGCGCGCGCGCCTAAGCTTCAGGCGTGGTCCGCTGACCCTGAGCTGTGGCAGCGGTGGCGTGACGGCCGCACCGGCCTGCCGCTGGTGGACGCAAACATGAGGGAGCTGGCGGCGACAGGTGGGTGGGGGCGCGGGGCTGGGGGTAGATGCAGCCGGCGGTCGCATTCCCGTCCGTCTGCAGGCCACACACGGCGTCGGTGCTCGAGCGCGGGAGGCGCCGTCATAGAACACTACCGTATAACATTCGCATTTCATGTTCGCATTCCCAGCACCATGCTGGGGCGGCTGCTCGCCCATAGGCTGGCTTCACCCTATCGAGTGTTTATGTCTGTTGCCACACCCACTTTAAGGCACCTGCGCCAGCCCAGAGCTCACTAATGCGGCTGCCATTCCTGATGCGTGCATCCACCAGGCTTCATGTCGAATCGCGGCCGCCAGAACGTGGCGTCGTACTTGGTGCTGGACCTGGGCGTGGACTGGCGGCGCGGCGCGGACTTGTTCGAGAGCCTGCTGCTGGACTACGACGTGACCAGCAACTGGGGCAACTGGGTGTCCGCGGCAGGTGGGTTGGCAACAGGGTGACGACAGTGGATAGTGGGTTGAATGCTGCTGTATCCCGCCAGTTAAAGGGAAAACTGGACGAGGCCTTGCCACGACTTCAGTTCGTGAGGTGGCTGGTATGCAGGAGGTCTCGGGGGTTCGATCCCCATAGGGGCCAGAGACCTTTCTGCCGTCTGTTGGTGGTTGCTATGCAGCCCCCAGCTGCAGACGATAAGCACCGGTAACCTCACGGACATGAGCGTGCGCGGACCCGGCAGCTAAAGAACGCGCGGTTGACCACTGCGTCATATTTGCTTGTTTGTTCCTTTTTTGTTTGTCGGATGCTGCTGAGCTGATATGCCGTACGCCTGCGCTATCATGTATCTATGCTTGCGGAATGATCACAGACCACGCACAATGATTACAGACCACGCACAATGGTCACAGACCACGCACAATGATCACAGACCACGCACCTCATCGTCCGGCATCTCCGTTTCGTGCTTACTTGCAGCGACGGGGAGACCTCCCGGGTCGGTACGGGTATAAGCCAAGGAGCCAACGGAGGCAATAACCGTTGCTGGGTTGCAGTAGCTGCATTGTGGCTACAACCGTTGGGACGCCGTTGAACATGCGGCACGTGAACGGTTGTCATCACCGGCTCCATACAGCAGCAGTCATTACCGGCTCCATACAGCAGCAGCAAATCGTTACCAGGGCAGGCCCTGCCGCTGCAGGCCACGACCCTGGCATGCAGGCACCGCACCGCACTGCACCCAATCCGCCCCTCACCCAGCGACCGCCACGTATCGGCTTTACCGCGTAAACCTACCCACCCACCCGCCTTGCTCCGTCATCCTGCAGGCCTGACCGGCGGCCGCATCAACCACTTCAACATCACCAAGCAGTCCAAAGACTACGACCCGGACGGCCGGTACGTCAAGGCCTGGTGCCCGGAGCTGCGCAGCTGCCGCCGGAGCGCGTGCACGAGCCGTGGCTGATGAGCAAGGAGGAGCAGGAGAAGTACGGGTGCAGGTGGGTCAAAGCGTTGCCGGGGGCGAGCCGCCCGCCCGCCCGCACTCATGTCCTGCATCGCCTGCCTGTGCGCAAGGCGGACCGTTGGCATGGCATCACATCAGCGCCTGCGCGGCGGGATGAGTAAAACCGTTGCGGCCATTGGCACGGCGGGCGCACCATCCACCACCACGGTTGCCCTTACACTGCGACAGCGCTTGTTTGTCCCCAGTGTCGGTCGGCCAAGGTTGGGGCGAGGTTAGGCGTCAGGCCATACAGCTAGGCCCTTTATGGTCCTCCGCCTCCGCGATTGCTCGACGTACAGCGTCGTATCGACGCGTGTCGTTCGTGGCTGACCCACGGAGTATACATGCCGGCAGCAGTTCACGGTTTTGCAGGCAGGTAATGATGCACACGCCTGCATTTGGTCTGATCGCAGTCGTAGTAGGTTTGTTACAATGGGGGCGTGGGCCGCTTGTGAGCCAGCCACGAACGCCGAAAAGGAGACAGAAGCCAAAAGGCCTACAGGTGACGGAACGAGGCCGAAAAGAAAGCGTGAAGTCGCTCGCAGTATGCCAATTATCTCCTCGAGGATTGCGATACGGAGCAGGCGCCGATCCAGCCCGACGAGAAACCCGCAAACAACTGGCGCATAACTTTTGCTCTCCCTCCATAGCTGGCTTAACCCTATTCCTCGGCTTGTGTACGTCTCTGGTTGTGCGCTGCATCACATCCCGTATGCAGGATCGGTGTTGACTACCCAAGCCCCATTCCGGCATCGCGGCACGGCCGGCCCCACGCGGGAGCAGGTGCGCGCGCGTCACAGTCATGAAACCAGTAGTACCGCATAGCCTCAATGAATGCTTACAGGCGCGCGTACTTGCCAATAAGCCATCCGTTAGCCGCCGTGCGCCGGTCGGTGGATGCCCTTCGTTTATCCTGTGGGCGCACATGCTGATATGCGTCACGCAGTCTTCAATGACGACAGCTGACGCGCACTGCTGGATGGGCTTGCACGTGCATTCCTGACCTGACGGTAGGTGGCGTTGGTGGGCGGCCGACCAGCGCGCGTCCTGGCAGCGGCAAGCCGCAAGGCGGCAGCGGCGGGCAGCGGCAGTACCGCAAGACGGAGTTCGAGCGGTACAGATGATGACCGAGCGTGCATGCGGTGACGGCAGACAGACGCGCAGAGCATGAATGGCGCCAAGCCAAATGCACGGCCGATCCTCGTTCGGAACTGTTGGAGGAACGGAGCGAGCACCGAGCCCGGGCATGCCAGCGGCTTCATTCCCGGCTCAAGCCCATCGCTTGCGTGCATTTCATCCGAGGAGCGCAGTGCCCTTACGGTTTGCGCGATGAGGTAGATTTGCCTTGCATTTGAGGCGTTAGGGCATCGAGAACCGTCACGATCATTGATTACTGGTCCTCGTGCGGCGCCCGTGTGCGTTGGGTCATCATCAACGGATGTACAGCAACAGATGGCCTAGCCACTACTACGGAGAGAGCTTGGCTTGGCCAGATTGCAACAACCCAAACCCCCCAAACCCATGCATATCGTCCCTCATAGTATGATCTTCCCAATCTTTTGAAACCCGTGCAAAAGAACCCGCCCACAGTCCCCGTATTCTCCACGCAGCATACGCAGAACTCTCTTTCGCCCACTACGCCCACGTGAACACACCACAAGCAGTTGCAGAGTGAGAAAGGTAGCTGAGCCTGAGGTCTATGCTGTGGTCGATACACTAACGATGGTACGGATTAGTGAGTGAGCGACTGTAAGGCGTTGCTTGTGGGCGGGGTGGCAGTGGCTGGGTGCGGAGAGAGGATGCGGAGTCCACCGTCTATGTGGACAGGTAGGTGAGGGAGGAGAGCCATTATGTCTCATTGATGAGGGCGGCTAAGCCTGTGTGTGCAAGGATGAGGGCGGCTAAGCCTTTGTGTGCAAGGATGAGGGCGGCTAAGCCTGTGTGTGCAAGGATGAGGGCGGCTAAGCCTTTGTGTGCAAGGATGAGGGCGGCTAAGCCTTTGTGTGCAAGGATGAGGGCGGCTAAGCCTTTGTGTGCAAGGATGAGGGCGGCTAAGCTTTGTGTGCAAGGATGAGTGCCACTTTATGGATGTCGCACAGTAAGGTGCCCATGCGCTTGGCGTGCCGGGAGGGGATGCTGTGTAGTCGGCGGCACACAGCCACATGCTTTACTTGTTATTGCGAAGGGGTGACTCAATACAGAATGTTGAGTTCATTGAGCGGTGGTGTGGTAGACGATGTCGCTGGGCGGTGTAACGGGCAACACTCTCCATCCGAGAATATGCCGTTCGAGCATAAGTACCGTGGCAACGGTCCTTGGACATGCGCAATACTTCTTTTCCCCAATGTGCCGTGCACTTGGGACACGTGCGAGTCATGGCCGCAAGCCATTGTCAATAAGTCCTCGCACGGGTTGAGGTCCGCCTCCCTAGGGGTTAGGCGGCAGCAGGAAGTCCTTGGCGAAGGCACTAAATCCGTCCCTCGCTCCGGGTAGTAACCCACGGGTACTCGTAGTAGCAAGAGCATCAATGTGATGCTGGCCATCGACATGTGGGTCTCATGGGAAAAGGCATGGGGCTGGCGTGGACGCTTCGCAGGAGGAGTGTAACGGGCAACGCCGTCCATCCGAGGACGTGCGTGCCGTTCGAGCATGAGTACCATGGCAACGGTCCTCGGACATGCGCAATACTCCTTTTCCCCAATGTGCCGTGCCACTTACAACATGGTGTGGTACAAGCGGCAACACGGCCGTTCTTTACTGGTCTATGGAAGCTACCGCCGGTATGTTCTGGAAAAAGCCGGTTCATCCCGTCCCGTGTGCAGCAGCAAGCAAAGCCGGTTCATCCCGTCCCGTGTGCAGCAGCAAGCACCTGCTGCAGTGCACTTAGTGCACTGCGCGCGCAAAGCGCGCATCGGCTTTTGTGGTGCATTAGCGCGGTTTGCGCGCATCGTCGAGGTTCTTGTGGCTGACGCACCGTAAATCCGTTTTGCTGCAGTTTACGTACGTTTACAAATGCAGCCTGCTTTTGCGATGAACGTTAGGTGCCTACAATTTGCAATACATGGCGAGGAAGGGTGACCATACTTCAAACGCGCAGTTCTAACAGGTGTCGGTTGTCCTTGAGTGGTATCATCAGAAGCATATTCGGTGTATAAGCTCCTATACCCGTGCGTGATCATGAGGACGGCCCTACGCGTTAGGTCACCTTGGCCTGGCCCATGATGTGAGCCACGAAGACACCGCCGGATTTGCAGCTGAAACGTTACAACCAAGCCTGGAATAGGCCCGTGTTACCCGTGTGACTCTGCTACATGGTTGAGCGTGGCATCCGGGGAGGTCAAAAGGAAACGTTACGCTTGATAGGGTCATACCTGCGTGTGTTAAGGGGCCAGAGGTGATGATGAGCCGTCAGCAGATCCGCCTGACACCATCCTTTTCCATGCTCTCTCTCTCGGTCATGGCGACGGCATGCGAGGTGTGTACGTACAGTTAGTAACAGGAATAAAAAATGTAAAGGTAACAATCAACAAAAATACTGCGTCGCAATGTTGCACTAGTGGTTGGCACCACAGGGCACCACAGTGGTGCCTGTGTGGTGCGCACCAGTCGGTGTGATGTGTGTGCACCACTTTTACACCACTGTGGTGCGGATGCCCCGGCCCACACTGGGATGCGGCAGCTCGGGTGGAGTATACCACTGTGGCGCAGAAGTCGTGGTAGCCCCCACCAAGCATCCGCCACTCTAGTCCACCCCATCCTAGCTGCCGGCCGTGAGCGCGCCCACCCCTGGGCAGAGGGGATGGTGTGCACCACTTTTACACCACTGTGGTGCCGATGCAGTGCGCCTCGCCACTCGTCGCATCCCGGGTGGTGCGAGCCACGCGGCACAGATCTCGTGGTAGCCCCCACCAAGCACCCGCCACTCTGGTCCACCCCAGTATGAGACCTATAAAAGCAGAATATTAATGATGAATAATAACAATGAGGATGATAACAGCATTTACAAAAGTTACAATGATAATACACAGGGTCACACCTTCGTTTTGAAGGGGGCTGGGCACAATGGGCTAAGCATAGAGCAGCTTTATGATCGATCCGAACGAACTACCCAGCCACCAGGACCTCCTGCATATCATCCACCTCCCACGTGCAGCAAGGTTCTGACAAAGTCCACCCTCTTTTTGTGCATACTAGTTGTACCATAGTACATTGCTTGTACTATGTATGATCTTCCCAAGCTTTTGGATACTATGTATGGTACTATGTATGGTACAGGCAATGTGTCAGGACGAAGCCAGCAGAACGGTGTGCATGTACTGCAGCAGCTGTGCATGCAGCACTCATCACTTGTAAGTACGGGCCCCCCCGAAGGTCCGAGTTGGGCCGGGACTCATGGTGCTAATGTCGTTGGTGACATCGCTATGGATCGGGAGGTTGCGAGTTCGAATCCGTGAACTGCAGCTTTCTACTTGCGGGGGAAATGCCGTCCTGGGCATAACTGACCACCCTTAGAGGCGGGGCCTATGCTGCCGACCAGGCGGAGCGAGTAGGCGGAGCGGAGCATGCCCGTAGCCGGATCAAGCCGAACATGCCGGCGCCATGACCGAGAGCATGGAAAAGGACGGTGCCCGCAGGGGATTTGTAAAGCCGCAGAGCCCTGCTGACGGCTCATCACCTCTGGCCCCTTAACACACGCGGGTATGACCCAAGCGTAACGTTTCCCTTTTCCCTTGACCACCCTTAGAGGCGGGGTCCATGCTGCCAACCAGGCGGAGCGAGTGGGCGGAGCGGAGCATGCCCGTAGCCGGATCAAGCCGAACATATGCCGGCGCTGTGAGACTGAGTCTTACTAGCAAAAGGTTACTCGAGATGTCTCGCGCACAATGCGACGCCTATGTATCGTCAGAACCCGTTTCTTACAGGCGCCATGACCAAGAGCATGGAAAAGGATGGTGCCGCAGAGCCCTGCTGACGGCTCATCACCTCTGGCACCTTAACACACGCGGGTATGACCCAAGCGTAACGTTTCCCTTTTTTTAAAGTACGGGCCGTAGATTCCGTACACGGACGTAGATTCCAGCGACTCACTTGCTGTTAGATCTGCCCGTTCCGCAGCCCACTGCAAATTCCGGACATCTTAGCACTACCCACTCATTATCACGGCACACCTCAGATAGAAGGAGCAACCTGCGCGTCCCAAGGTATCATCACTGAGCTGCATGTATACACCATCCACTTACGTGGTTTGGGCGCAATTGTGTGTCTTGACAAACCTGCACGTACGAATGGATAGGAAAACGGGGGGGGGGGGCCAAGAGACTTTACGGCAAGATTGGGAGCGGTAGCTGCGCAACGGCCGCAGCCTTGTTAAGATAGCTAAGAGGCATTGGAATCGCGGTGCGTGCGCCCCTTTGGAGGGGTGTCAAGTGCGGGGCGGGCCGCGCTGATCGGCGCGGAAAGGAGCGTGCCTTGTTGCATGAGGATGGTCGCGAGGCCATGAGTGCGAGATCGGATGCGTTCTTGTGGGTGTATGCGCTCCGTACATTAGATACATGTATGGTGGGACGCGTCCATCAAAGTCGGTGGCAGCGCTTTTTAAAAAGGGGAAACGTTACGCTTGGGTCATACCCGCGTGTGTTAATGGGCCAGAGGTGATGAGCTGTCAGCAGGGCTCTGTGGCTTTACACATCCGCCTGGCATACCTGGCACCATCCTTTTCCATGCTCTCGGTCATGGCGCCGGCATGTTCGGCTTGATCCGGCTACGGGCATTCTCCGCTCCGCCTACTCGCTCCGCCTGGTTGGCAGCATAGCCCCCGCCTCTAAGGGTGGTCAACTATGCCCAGGACGGCATTTCCCCCCGCAAGTAGAAAGCTGCAGGTTCAAGGATTTGCACTCGCAACCTCCCGATCCATAGCGATGTCACCAATGACATTAGCACTATGAGTCCGGCCAACTCGGACCTTTGGGGGGGAACGCTTTTTATGAGGTACGGCACCCCCACTCTCTGGCTCCCCTGGTGGCTGGGTGCTTCATGATAGCCCATCGCACGTGCCCAGCCCCCTTAACACACGCGGGTCTGACCCAGCGTACTTTGTGATAACTGTTATTATCCTTCATCGTGCCCAACCCCCTTGACACACGCGGGTTTAACCCAGCGTATTATTATTATTAGTGTTGTTATTGTTATTTTTATTATTATCATTATTATAATAATTATTATAATTATAATTATAATAATTATTATCCTTATGATAACAATGAAACAAAACAAAAAATACTTGTAAAAAATCACATTATTGTTTTAGTATGATTGTTATGAGGTACGGCACGTTTTGATTGACTGCGCAATCCTCATCTGGTACTGTGGTGTCAATACATACCATGATGCGGCACAACGCAAGTGTATAACAATGACAATGACAATAACAATAAACAACAACAATAACTACAACAATGATATAAAATTTAACGACGCTGGGTCAGACCCGCGTGTGTTAAGGGGGCTGGGCACGATGGGCTAGCATGGAGCAGCCTTACGAACTACCCAGCCACTAGGGGAACCAGGGTGGGGGAGGGGCGCCTAGCCGGCGTCCCCTGGGCGCCGCCGCTTGCCGCGGCCGGGCCTGTCCCGAACGCAAGTGCTGTGGAACTGAGGCCTTGCCGCAAACCAGCCTGGACTTGCGCTTTTCACCACGTACCGCAGCATTGCGTTCGGTCCCCGGCTTGCAAACATAGAGCAGTGTTAACTGACAAGACTGTCTTTGACTGTCTTGCAAAACATAGCGGCGCGAATAGCAAGACAGTAAGGATGTATGCTTGCGACGTCGGTCCCACGCGTGGACCTTACGGCAGTACGGTGAATCCGATTCAGAGTCTTGGCCCTGAGAGTCTCAGGGCCAAGACTCTATTCGGTAGATAGATAGATGAACGAATCAAAGTTCACGGTGAGCGGAAGCTAGCCCGTTGAAACCTTACCGGCGGATGCAGGGTACAGTTTAAAACGGGGCCACCCACCATGTGAGGAGAGGGTACACCCTGCACAGTCTAAACATGCACTGACTAGTGAGGGGTGTGTGCTCAAAGCGTGGCCTGAGTATGACGGGCCCAGGTCTTATCTGTGCAATAGTGCAGCGTGTGCGGAAGGGGGGCCGGTGTCAGCAGCATATGCATTACATACAGTGACAACCAGAAGCTATGTATCCTGTTAGATTAAACCAGTGAGACCGTCGAGATTCAATTGTAACTGACCTAATGTCTGAACAGCTTTGGCCAGCGGTGTACTGCAGGCACACGTCATGGCTCCCAAAGCTGGTGATTGAAACTTGCGTTTGAGGGCAGTACGTGGCATCCTCGAGTGGCAAAGCCGCTGCCCCACTTGTCACCAACAGACGCCAGGAGGCTTTGAGCTCTGTAAAGGCCGCCTCCACACTGGACCCAGACGCGTATTGCGCGCATGCCTGCAGGAATTTCATTGCATGAAAAAGGGGAAAAGGGGAAACGTACGTTACACTTGGGTCATACCCGAGTGTGTCAAGGGGCCAGAGGTGATAAGCCGTCAGCAGGGCTCTGCGGCTTTGCAAATCCGCCTGGCACCATCCTTTTCCATGCTCTCGGTCATGGCGCCGGCATGTTCGGCTTGATCCGGCTACGGGCATGCTCCGCTCCGCCTACCCGCTCCGCCTGGTTAAAAGCATAGCCCCTGCCTCTAAGGGTGGTCAACTATGCCCAGGACGGCATTTGCCCCCGGAAGTAGAAAGTGCAGGTTCGAAGATTCGAACTCGCAACCTCCAGATCCATAGCGAAGTCACCAATGACTGAATGGTGGCTTGGTAGGCGCACAGTCTGTACAAAGCGTTGTAATGCTATTCTTAAGTGCAACATAAGCGGATTGGAAACACCAAAAAAGCACGTTCCGAATGTCCATTGGATGAGAAATACAGAAATGCGCAGAGGTATCGTGTGTCCGTCCACGAATGATGTGGCTGCAAAGAGTGCTATGGGACGGTCTCTTGGCTGCCGGTTCGTATGAACATGCCCATAAGATCACTGGTTCTGACCGTTTACAGCAGCTGATTGCGGCTGACAATCGGCACAACCATTGTAAACTCGCAGCACTTCGGCTTCGACCAATTCCAAGTTGATGGCATAAAGTGCATGGAACCATCAACACTGCAACGGACGACTCCAGCATACATCCTATTCCACTGCGTTTCCTTGCGCATTGGCTCAGCCTGAGCCAACACGGTGTTGCCAGGCATGTAATAAAGAGCTTTTGACAACCACGCAGCGCGGAAAGGGAACATGGACTGCAGGCCCAACGCTAGGATCATCCTCATCCGGTCCACGCAAGCGAGGGCCTTCAAACCATCGTACGCAACGCTTGCAGCGTACAATAAGCGCGGAGCAGGCAGCGACAAGTTGCACGGCCCTCGTATCCGCCTGCCTGCATGCGCGGGCTGCGCACACAGTCTCGCTCAACGCAGCGGCGTCATAGCATGCACTGTAGCCGCGCCACACCCTGTCTGAGCAACCAGTCAGCAACGGCAGGGCTGTGTGCGCGCTTTGCGCCCCACGGCTGCCCACGTGGCGACGATCCTGCTGCGATAGCAGCAGCGGCGGCGGTGACAGCGGCATCCGGGCTGCTGGACCGCCCGCACGATTAGTACACGGTAGTGTACGAACGCGGACAGCATTTCTTGCTGGGGTCGAACAGCGCAAGAAAGCAAGCGCCATCGGGGTCGCCCAGGCAGAAGCTGCTCAGCGGGGTGTCGTTGGTCAGCTCGACGCACAGCTTGGGGGCCAGGCCAGCGACATCGCCCACCGACCACTGCAAGTTGCTGAAGCGGACAGTGTTCTTGCCGACAGAGTCCCAAGAGGCTGCAGGAAATGGTGAACATGCAACAGGCATGTTGCACATCACCAGGTGCAAAACCTTCGACAACAGTAATGCGCTCGCGTAGGGAGGCACGAGCGAGCGCTGCAGGCCCGAAGAACAGTACTGCTCTGGAGAGAAGTTTTAGAATACAGTGAGGACTTGAACTGGGCAGAACGGCATGCCATTCACGGACGTCGCAAGCTCTGCCAATGTGCCGCCGGGCGCAGTCAAGCGGACTTACGTGCTACGACCTTGCTCTTGTTGCCGTTGTTGTACAGCACATACGAGGCAGCGATCTTGCGGCGCAGCTGGTCGTTGGCATACAGCTCAACCTTATGCAGGGTGGTGGCCTTTCCGCAAGGAGAGTCGGCTTAGCGGGGGCGCCAGTTCTTGATGGCCCAGCAGTAGGCGGTCGCGCCGGCAACGGTACCGGCAGACTTGGTGATCGCCTGGGAGGCGGAGAAGGGGATGGCGCCGTTGTAGCGGGTGCACCCGCAGAAGGGGAAGGGGGTGGTGGGAATGGGGATGGCGCACTCCTCAGTATAGGTGGTAGGCAGGCAGCTGTCGGAGCTGACGGTGATCTCGTGGCCGGCCAGGGTGGCGGGACAGCCACCGAACAGCGGGTCGTAGACGAACAGCTTCAGGGCGTTGGCGGCAGTAATGGCGGCGGCAATGTCGGCGCCGGCAGCAGAGGTGCGGACGGTGCCGCACACAGAGATGGTGGTGGCGGAGCAGTCCGTCAGGGAGAAAGAGCTGCCACCGTAGACAGCCAGCATTGCGTTCACTCCGCTGGTGGCAGCATCACAAACGGCGGGGGTGAAGGCGTAGATGGTCGGGCCAGAGATGGCAGTGACAATGATGGTGAAGCACACGCTGCAGACTCGAGGGGAGGGGAGCCAGCGGGAAGGGGGGGTGGGAGGGAAGGGAGCCAGCGGGAGGGAAGGGAGCCAGCGACGGCGGGGGAGATGGGGGCGGGGAGGTGGCGACGGGGAACGGAATGCGGTGAATTGAGAGATGACGGGGTGGGAGGTGGCGGTCGAGTCAATGCTTGTCCAGGCGGTGATGTTGAGGGTGGTTTGGGCGGGGGCGGGGGCGGTGGGGATGGAGAAGACGGGGGGTTGCAAGTTGGCGATGGTGTAGTTGACCGGCGGGTTGAAGCCCATCATGGCAGTGCAGTTCGCGATCGCATCACCCGAGGTGCTCAAACTGTGTTGTAGCTGTCTATTGTCAGGGTGTACTGCGACAGTTCGAGATGGGATCCTTGTATTGTTTGCAAAGGCTGTATCCAAGATGTTGTATAGGAATGGACGGTTGACGATGGACGCATACGGACCCGAACCGCTCGCATAATCCCTGTCCTGGACTCGTCCACAGAAGCGTGATACGCCATCGCTGCAGGTCAGGGCTGTTTGCTGCACGGGAGGAGTGTTAATCCCGTTGATATTGGCGCCAGCAATTGGCGTTGGCGAATGCGTTGACGATGCTGGTGTTGACGGCATGGCACTCTTCGAGAGATAACGTCTCGGGTGCTGATACGCTGACAGACCAGCAGAAGACGCAAGCAAAACCGGGTGGCGGGGGAGAGCGCTTCGGCGACCTGCATGCGTGCAGCGTTCCGTGTTTAGACGCGACAAACCCAGTAATAATGCTAGAATGGCACGAGGTACACCGGTAACTTTTGCTTGAGTGACGTTCCAATGGCGGCAACAAAGTCAGTGAGGACAGCACGCAGTACAGGCACAGACAACGAAAGTTATCTGGAGCAGGTAAGCCACTCCAAGGCGATCACACCTGGGATGTCTAGGTGATGGCGGTGGCGGTCGAGGTGGCGGGGACGGGGGGCGCGGTGGTCTTGTAGGTCTTGGGCTGGGTGCAATGGGCGATGGCGGTGACACTGCTGACGTCCCACCTTGTACACCAGCATGCGGCGGGGACTGGAGACGGTGGCAGTCCATCCAGAGCAGCTTGGGCACAGACGCCCCTGCAGTCGATACGGAGCAGTTGCAATGTCGACTGTCTTGAGAAGGCTGAACGATTGTTGATAACACACTGTGTGCGTGCTGCGTCAGTAGTAAATCGATTTCCTGGTGCAGTCAGTGTGTCTTTTACTCGGGCGGCGTCTTGCTAGTCCTGCTGCTCTTGCTCATATGCTCGCTCACCTTCGTCAACAGGGCTGAAACATGACTGCCCTTTCGATCTCAAAGGTTTGACGGACTCGTTCAAGCAACTCATCATGGAAAGGTTCAAGGCCATAAAAAGAAAGGCCGTGAACTGCCACAGTTGGCGGTAGTGGCGGACACTTAACGGCGGCTGAGGCCGATCACTCTGAGAGTTAAGTATTCCCGTTGGTGCACCAGGAACGCACCAGCCCGAAACCAGACTGCGGCTGAGGGCCGATGTTTCGAGGATTATTGGGTGCAAATGCCCCCCTGGGGGGCTGGGTTGATACCCTTTGGGTATCGTCGTAGATGAGCACTACGTGCGATTCCATCGTGCCCAGCCTCCTTAACACACGCGGGTTTGACCATGCGTAACACTATCATAATTGATTATTGTTATTGGGTGCAAATGAATCTTCTGGGCCGAGGCTCCCGGACGTGCACTAAGAGCGTGCAGGACCGCAGCATCTTACTTCTTCCACGGGCTTTTGGTCCAGGCCGACAGCTGGTCGAAGGATTAAGGAAGCTTGCCAAAAGGGCGGCAAGCATACACTGACGGCCGGCGACATGAAGTTGGAGTGGACTGGAGGTCGGTCCACGTCCCTCTATCCCCTCCAATTACTCCAATGACAGCGCTAGCAAAGCTCCGTAGATAGCTTCATAACTCGTCATGAGAGAAATAGGCTTTCGTTCGGCGCCCGTAAGGCCGAGGCGGGCTGGTCAAAGGCCTCTGTCCTATAAGGCTCTAGCCTTGCGTACAAGAAACAGCTCAAAGACCTTTGCTGCGCTGACCTGTGCTGTTTGCTTGCTCCCTGCTGCTGAGCCGCGCAACCATTGCCTGGTTCAAGGCTTTGATGTCGCCATCAGCAGGAAAACAACCCCAAAACCAAACGCTGCTATGGCGGTGCTGCCAAGCCCGAGCTTGCAGCTGCAGCCGCTACGCTGCATGTCTTTCGATACAGCTGCATCTGGCCGGCAAATGGTGGAGGGCGTGGCGAGAAAGCGCTCGCAGGATGGACGGCGCAATTGAACGATTAGCGGCCGCACGCACGCCGGGCAGAGGGCCCGGCGGCTGGCTTGCAGGCGAGCACACCTGTATAGCAGTTTTCCTTCCAGCCCCCTCAGCCGTGACAGATGGGCTACATACGTCGCAACTGTCGGAGCATCGATAGATGCACGTCGTACACGTCGTTTGTCGCGACCACCGGTCGGTCTGCTGCAACGCGATTTGCTGTTTTTGCTGCGCACAACTGCGCGCTCGCCACAGGTCGGGTGCTCAGCTGCGCGCACCGTACGTTTTCCTGTGGATAACATTCAAGTGACACCACATAACGCTGGTAACGCTCACATCCGCCTGACCAGCCGCGACCCAGGCAGAGGCCCTAAAGTGCGCTTTCGACCTATACACTGCGACAATACAAGCTTATGCACACAGCTAAAAAACTGAGCGTTACATCCCTTTTTACGGAAGCGCTGCACGTTCGGTGCGACGTAACGTTCATGCCAGGGTGCTTTTTGTCGGGGGCGGCGGCCGTTTCATATCTTTTTCTTTACTTTTTTGTGCGCGCTTGATTCTGGACACATACTGGGGAAGCTGTACTGGGCAATTGCTGGTTATTGTAATAGTCATAGTTTCATTAGGAACAACCCTGACCCTGAAGGGTGTTCCTTTTTCGTCGCTGAGGCTTTCGTTGCGCCAGAAGCTTTTTCCACAGTACAGGAAGTGAAACGTTACGCCAGGGCCAAGCCCGCATGTGTTAAGGGACTGGGGGTTAGTAGTATCGATGCAGCTAATGCAGCCAGATACAAGCGCAGGGTCCACCAGGCTCCAAGACACCAGGGACAGAGCCCCTTCGCCCAGGCCCTTTTTGTCATTGGGTCGTTCCATGCTCTTCTCCGGCGTGGCATACATAGGCCACCTAAGCGCGGCAAAAAACGCAGAGACGCAGCGACTGCCAACCGAACACGAGGGACCAAACCGCGTGGGAAAGGAACACAAGAGACACGGGCTACACGGGCTCATAAGAGCAAAGGCTACAGCGGGCCACGAAGCAAGCCACGAGCTAGGGCGCAAGCAAGGAGCAACAGCTCACGACGCGGGCGGGATGGAACAGACCGCACAAACAGGTCGCAACCCAGTCAGGGTCGAACACCACAGGGTGGCGGCGCCGGACGGAAACAACAGGGCGCAGCAGGGCAGAAGTAAACACTTACGCCAAGGGGTCGTCGGGTTAGCCGCCGGGATGCAATGGAGTAAATGGGAATGCATTGTCAAGTCCTGTAGCTATAGCTGCATGTGTATACAGCGTGGTGGTGTTTATACACCTCGACACATCTCCCGCCAGTGGAAGGAAAAACTGGACGAGGCTTTGCCACGACATAAGTTCGTGGAGGTGGCTGGCGAGAGGTCTCGGGTTCGATCCCCAATTCCCCATAGGTGTCGAGAGATTTCTGGCACGTCTGTTGGTGGTTGCTGTCTGTCATCAGGCGCAGCCCCCCTGCTGCAGATAGACGTTAAGAACTGCAGGCTTTCTGTGTGCAACGATGAAAGCCGAGGTTTTCTGTCGAACACGACGTAATGCGGGTGTGTTTGGCGGACGTGTGGTGTTGTCCCGCCTGGTTATAGGGTCTGGTGGTCTGTGGTTGTGCTGTTTTCGCGAGTCGAACAAGTAGAGCTACGGCTGCTGCGTGCGCGCACGGGCTTCGGCGGGCGTTCGGTCCCGGTTTTCCGTTGCCTCGTTGCGCGGTGGCTGCACGGCCGTCCTCTCCTCTCGTACAAAAATCCCCTTTTATGCTTGCAGGTGTAACGAGTGTTACATAGTTTTCGCATGAAAACCGGTAATCTCACGGACATGCTCGTGCGACCCGCCAGCTAAAACACACGCCGGTGTGACCGATGCGTAAAAACTAACTACCTCGACACACATGTTGATGCCGCATGGACCAGGCAGGTATGACAAGGTTGTCGAGGTAAGTATGATAACAAGGTAAGGTTGATACTAGGTGAAGTACACAGAGTCTTCTAAGACCTAAAAGGCACCTGAGGTACCGTTCGCTTACCCTATGAGCAGCAAGACTGCTGCAAGAAGTGCATGGTGTAGGGCCTTCACGGACGCCTGCGTCATCGTCAGCTTCGCCTCGCGCTCTTAGGCATACGACAGTGTAACTAGTGTAACCGCAGGTGGGGGCGGTGGGTAATTGTAACCGCCAAAAGGATGGAGTGCGGCGCTCAGCCAAGCCAGCTGCCTTAAGCGCTGCTATTTGCACCTACAGATTTCAAGTTTGCGTCAGCAGTATCATCAAGGTATCATGGTTGCTGGTAGTTGAGGCTTGTTCGCTCGAGTTACCCCCTTCAGCCGTTGTGAACAATGCTCCTTAAGGCTGGACGTTTCTAGGTCGGCCGAGGCAGGAACCTCAGTGACTGCTACTTGCGATGTGCCAAATGTTTATCTTTTGACCGGGGTGCATGCCGTGCCGATTTCATAGGTTGGGGCAACCCGAAAACACAAACACCACCAAGCGCTACTGCCAACTTACGCTAGGCTGTACATTACAGCCGCAGTTGAACGAGCGCCGTACAGGCGCCCGCCCGCCACTAGCCATTCTTCACTGTACACATAAAAGCATGCAACGTCAAGTTACCATCCTGGATACTAGTAGCCAACACTCTTGTTGTGTGACGGCGACGGCCTCATCATATGCACATCCGACCTTAACCCACGCTTTGCAAGCTTTGATGGCACAGTAGTTCTGTGCTGAGCGCCTACGGCTTGGCGCCTTGCAGTGCGCCGCCGCCGTGTTGCCTAGCCAGGTCTGCCTTGCTTCGGTTTCGTCTCGTTCAGCCTCGTTCCGCGTCGTTCTGGCGTTCTTGGGCTGCCCTTGTGCCACCCGGCCTTGCGGCCCCCCTTGTATGTAACGAACCTACTACAGTCAACCGGTTCGACGAGCTGAGGTCCAGCGTCAAGCACTGCTCGCCAGCGCCTCGAGAAGCTGAAGGCATGATTCCGTAAGTGGAGAGTGTAGGGCTGCCTGCCAACGCGCTCTCGATGTGCCCATCAGTAGTATGTTCGTTACACGGGGAAACAGGGCTAGGTGAGGCCAAGGCCTCTCGCGCACGAGGAAGAGAAACGGAAGAGGCGGAAAGAACAGCGGACAGGGGCCGCGCCAACAAAGGAACACAAAGGAACGGCAGCCGAGCACGGGCCAGCCAAACACAGGAGGAGGCATCGGCAAACAGGGCAACCAAAAACCAGGCAACAGAGCACCAAAAACAGGAAAGGCAAAGCAGGCGGGGGCAGCGCCAAGCCAACGCCTGTAGGCTAAACAGAAGATAACAGTACTAAGAGTGCCCCTGCAGTGCTTGCCTGTAGTAGTAGGTTCGTTACACGGGGGGCGCAGGCCTTGCAGCAGGGGCTGCCCACGAACGCCAGAACGAAGGACAGGGGCGAAACGGACACAGGACAGGACGAAACTACACCTAGGAGGCAGGCCAAAGCACACGGCGCGGCAGCAGCGCACAACGACGCAGAGCCGCCGACCGCGACTCAAAGCCCGAAACCACCACGGGCAGGAACGAACAGGCGGAACCGGCGGCGCTACAGGGACACAGCGACCAGGAAACGGGACAACCAGCGGCTCAACAGAACTGAGGCACGAACAGGAGAGAACAAAAACCGAAACAACGAAAACCAGGCCACGACGAACAGGGGGATAAAAAAAAAGGGCAAGCTGTAAGGCTATGCAGACGTCAAGTGTTGGGGTGCATTATCCACCGCATAGGTATGCCTGCTCAGAAGACGAACTGCCGGAAGCCGGGCGCGCAAACCATGTTCCGGGCCCAGAACTACTGCGCGCGCACCGATTGCCGCGTCCTGAGCAGCGGTGCGTGCGGAAGCCTTACTTGTCGTCGTCCGAAGCACGATTTCGCTGCCATGCACGACATGTCCTGCATTCATGTGGCACTAGCTCAACCCAAACGCCGTCTTGCGCCGTACCTGAGGTTGCTACAGACTCTATCCTGAGTGCCGTACCTGCGTGCAGCACATGTGGCCATGCATGAAGTGCCGCAGTTGGAGCAGTTGTGTATGTGCCATCCTATATGCGCGCCCTTGGGCAGTGCCTTCCCAGGTGGATTAGGTGGATAATGCGGATATGCATCGATGTATGCATGCACCGCCATGTCGAGGATATGCTGATCCATGTGCCTCATATGCAGGGAGGGCACTAACTGCACTGGGGACGGTGAACTACTCTATGCTCGTAGCACTGGTGAAGCGCTGCTCACCGTGCTTGCCGTATCACCTCATAAACTACCCGCCCACGTTCACTACGAGCAGGCACATTACATGCATCCCGGCCGCTGATGCCCTTGGCGCGTGCGCTGTGTATTTATCCCTGTAATCCCTGCGGGGCCGCCGTGCAGGCGGGTAAGACCCAGAAGGACGACATCCGATACACGGGCCGTTGCTCAAACACGCATGTGTCGAGGATGCCCGCATTTGGCGACTGTGAGGCGTATTGCAGTGGCGCTGCTGCTCGTGGCCGCCTTCTTTGGAGAAGCAGTGAAAGGTAGGCGGCATGCGGCTGCAAAAGACACAAGCATTACACAGACACAAATGGCAGAACATTGGCGTCATCTGCCCCATTCCCAACCTGCTCATTGGCGAGGTGCGTGCACCGCCTTGCACCCCGTGCCGCAAGCTGCGACCATGCTTTACAATCCGCTTTAAGCCCAGTGGCTGCACCAGCAGCCGCCGGCCGGACGTACGTATCAGTGCTACGGCGGGGCCAATGTTGGCGCCCACACCCGTAACAGGGAAGTGTAGCACGCCATAACCTAAGTGCACGGCACTGAAAAGGTGTATTGCGCATATCCGAGGACCGTTGCACGGTACGTATGCACGAACGGCATATTCTCGGATGGACAGAGTCTGCCTGTTACAGGAACGTGCGCCTAGTGCGCTAATGAGGCGCGCTCGATGGTGTTCAAAGTTGTTCGGCTGAGGGGATGATACATTGGGGTGATTGGGGTCCTCAACCTGCACAGAAACGAGACGCGAGCGAGGTACAAGGAAGGGTCGCGAACGGTGTACGTGAAGCGACAGGCCCTAGCTGCGCCTCTTGGCAGGGCAGATGGTGCTAACTCGCCGAGTTGCAGCGGCCATCATGCGCGCAACCACAACCATGCATACTTGCATGCGCGCAACATACAGCCACGGCGTGGCACGACACGCTACTCATACAGAGCTGGCGATAGCCACTTGAGCCCATATTCCACTGCTGCATCCGTTCCCCCCAAAGGTCCGAGTTGGCCGGGACTCATAGTGCTAATGTCATTGGTGACATCGCTATGGATTGGGAGGTTGCGAGTTCAAATCCTTGAACCTGCAACTTTCTACTTGCGGGGGGAAATGCCGTCCTGGGCATAGCTGACCACCCTTAGAGGCGGGGGCTATGCTGCCAACCAGCGGAGCGAGTGGGCGGAGCGGAGCATGCCCGTAGCTGGATCAAGCCGAACATGCCGGCGCCATGACCGAGAGCATGGGAAACAAGCGGTGGCTTGTGAAGGACCTAACTGCAGAGGGGGTTTAAACCTCCGTGAGACGCACGCGATGCGCTCTTGCTCTGGAGGCGAGGCGCGCAGCACTTCAGGGAAGGGCCGTTCGTTACAGGGGTACAGGGGTACTACTACAGCCGGGGGCAACAGCCCTGCTGCAGCCATGGAACGCTGTGCCAAAAACGCTGCCCTGCGTCCTTCACAAACCACCGTCCATCTGGGTTCCGGGTGACAATTGGAGGACACAACTGGGGGTCAATTGGGGGTTACAACTGGAGTAGGGCTGGGGGCCTGGGGTTCTTAAGAATCAGGCCACGGCAACCGGTCAACTTACAGCCCAAACCGCAACATTGCACCTCGACACGCTCGAGAGACATTTCCAAGCAAGCAGGGCCCCGCAAGCTGCCCGCCGCATGCTGCGCCCGACGCGTGGCAAGGCCACTGGCGCTTCACACTTTGCAGCTTACTGATATTAGTGATATTACGCGAAAAAACCTCAGTTGTCGCGACGCCTCTCGACGGCCAAAAACGGAGAACTCAACTCTTACTGGGGTCCTTAACGATGGTGCCAGGCGGATTTGTAAAGCCGCAGAGCCTGGACGGCTCAACACCTCTGGCCCCTTAACACACGCGGGTATGACCCAGCGTAACGTTTCCCTTTTTTGCATCCGTTGCACACATGCGACGCATTGCACACCGCATGTAATCGTCACACCCTTGATCTTCCATGCCTTACCTTGCCTGCACAGCGCCTGTTAAGGGCTGCAGATGTCTCCGTGCAGCATTTTAAGTGCTTTGCAGCATTTTAAGTGCTTGAGGCCTGTTCTCGCCGCCACCGGCCATGCCTACAGTAGTTTTTGCCGTACTATCTTGCTGCTTAATAAGCAGGAGAGGAGGGGATAGATGGGAGGGATGAGCAGCACGTGCACGGGAGTTCGCGACTGCATTGGTTCAGCATGGCTGAGCTCCGATGGATCGTCAGGAGTTGCAATCATTGGGACCGCAAGATAGAGGTTGCTTGTCACAAGGAGCATCCTTAGATGCAGGCCTGTGGCGCACGAAAGCAAGAGGAATCCGTGGATGTGAGCACCGCGCCCATCTATCTGTTGGTGCACGCCGGTACCAGGATTTCGGATAAGGGCCTTGTTTATTGGGCCATTCCTGTGTAGGACTAAGGCCTCGCCTGTTAGATTACTCTCAAGCGCATAGAGCACAAGGGCCCCCGTTCTCGATGGGGCAACGTGCCCCCACCACCCACCCACTACACCCGGCACCCGAACCACCTACTACTACCACCCGACTTCAAACCGCCAGTGTGGAAGTCGAAAGCAACAGTGCAGCAGCACGGCATATCCAAAATGCACGGCACTGTGGGGAACACGTGTATTGCGCATGTCGAGGACCGTTGCCACGGTGCTTATGCTCGAACGGCATGTTCTCGGATGGACAGAGCGAGTTTGCCCGTTACAAACAGCCCCAGGAACCTACCTGCGCAGAGCACGCGGCCAAACAACTTTCCCTGCTGGTGTAGCTGGTGGCTGGCGGGAAGCGCGACAGGCTCAGGCTGCTGGTAGGGCAGCGAGCCCTTCTCCCTCGGGAGGAAAGCGTAGTGCTGCAGCTTGGCATGGTGTACATGGCGGATCCTGCAAATTGATGCAGTGAAGCTTGTGCGGCACAATCACGCACTTAACTGTCAAGTAGGCCGCAGGAGCAGGAAAAGCGCTGGCGGCGGCTCACAATAATCAATAAGGCAGGCTAGGCAGGCCCAACAGCGAAGGTATCAGGTAGTGAAGGGCATATGCTTCCGGCAGTACTGAGGCCTAGGCGCCAACGTTGACCAACTTCGTCAAGGCGCCAACGTTTACCAACTTCGTCCTGCTGGCGCAGGCGCAGGGCATACACCGCCCGCCGACAGCGTGAGGGAACGGAGGCCATGCGTAGCGCCTGCCTATCCCGGCCATCTGCATTGATGCCTTCTTGTACGCTTGCTGCCAGCGGGTGCCACCGGCGCTCATAAAAGGAAACGTTACGAATGGGTCATAACCGCGTGTGTCAAGGGGCCAGAGGTGATGAGCCGTCAGCAGGGTCGCTGTCGCTTTACAATTCCGCCTGGCACCATCCTTTCTTTTGCATGCCCTCGGTCATGGCGCCGGCATGTTCGGCTTTTCCAGCTACGGGCAGGTAGGTTCCGCTCTGTCTACTCGCTCCGCCTGCTTGTAAACGCCTGCGCAGATAGGATGTATTCTTTCCCTGTGCGTGCTGATCAATGCAGGGAATACAGGGAACGTTGCCGCGGACGGTGCCCCGCCTTGTGTACCACCTCCGTCCCCGCCTTGCGTACCACCGCAGTCATACGACTGCAGCATCACGGTGAAAGGAAACTACTCAGCGACAAACCCGACATCGGACGCGTGGGGCATTGTCGAGGCCACCATGAGTTGCTCTGCTGCTGCGTTGGACAGCTGGACGGAGGACCCGCTGTGCCCCTTGGCCGTGCGTCTCGGGTAAACGGCTACATAAGTACATGACAACATTGGGCGATGTGGCTGTCAAAGGAGTAGTGTGCGGCGATGCTGCAGCTGACGACTGGACCATTAAAGCCGAGCAAGAGGTAGGAAGGGCGACCTCACTTGCTGGGGCGGCAGCACACGTTGCCAAAATACAGTACAACATACAGCTAGCTTTGGGCGCTCACAATGTGGACAGCTGTAATCAAACGTCTATACCGTGAGTGGACAGACTTGCTGAGCCGTGGGATGGCAGCCAGGCCTGCGATTATTGCAGCTCTCGCACCGTGCATGCACAGTAGTAGCATTACATTGCTGTATGCTGCATCATCATGCCGCATCAATAACAACAAAAGCGCTCGCTTAGGACCTTGTACTACTTGCACCGCCAGTCTGCACAAAGACTTTCAGGCGCAGCATGCCGCACCGTCAAAGCCAACCGGATGTTTGCAGCAAGGTACATGGCACGTAGCCATGCAAGCCATGCCGTATTGTGATGCATGTGCGAACTTCTGCCTGCAGGTCCCATACCGCCTGCGCTTGTTCGACACTATCATATCGGACATCCCGTTGAGCTCCGTGGCACCACTGCTGCAGTTTTTTGGTTGCACCCACGTCTCCCTGGACAATGTTCAACTGCACGCATTGGATGGCAGAAAACAAACTGGCTCCGCTGTGTATGGAGCAGCCCACTTTGCGCAAGTCTCAGCAGCGTCCATTTCCAAGGTAACATGCACCGATGTGCACGGTGCACATGGCTGGAGCTGCCTGCTGTTGGAGTTTTCAGCCTATTCGGCCAGCCCACCACTGGACGCTGCAGAGCAAGTAGAAACCACGGCTGACTCCTACGCACTCAGCTCAGGCGTTTTGGTCCGGGACTCCATTTTCAGTAATACCTCAGTAGTTAACGACCTGGATTTTCCTTCCTTGGAGGACAAAGTGGGCGAAGGCACCTGGATCGTCCCGGACTGTGGCGTAACAAAGACCAACTGGTACAAGCGGGTCTTTCCTGAAGCTGGCGCACTGGCACTTTGCGTCCACTTCTACGACACACCTAAGCCGTCCCACGTGCTTGACATCGACCTTGTTGGCGTTACGATGGCTGATAACCTGGGCGGTCTGGGAGGTGCTTTGGCTGCGGTCGGCCTTCTGCAAGTGGTGGGTTGTCAGTGTGCCGCGTGCGCCTGAAAGCATAGCAGACAGCCGACGCATCTAATGACGTGATCAAGAAGGAAGCCGTGCGGCTTGCTTTCAGCTGCCAGCCCACGGCTCGACTGGAACGCGGGATTGAAGCAACTAACCGTAGTCAGGTTGCGACCCGGGCTCTGGGCATAGTACTCGCACGCCATGCGCACAGTGGCAAGTGACGTACATCACCGGCCGAACCATCCTGTATACAGGTATCCTTACCAACTTTTCCTTGATTAACTTGACAACTCTTCAGCTGGTCACCCCCAAAGCTGAACGGGCCAAAAGCGGCCAAATGCCGCAAAGCCGGCAAAGTGAATTACTGTCCATACAGGGTCATTTTTAGTGCTACAAAAAGCAAGTAGCGTGTTTGTTACCCATTTGGTCCACCCCAGCTGTCAAGGCACGTGTCCTGTTACCATTTGCCGTGTTTGGGCACCTTGCTGTACTGCCTGCGATTGTCGCATCCTTGCGAGTCACCTAGGACAACGCCTCCTACCGAAACAAGCAGCATATGGGGATGCACATATATGGCTCTTTGGAAGTCAGATCACAGCATCCTTGCAGCCGCTATCTCCTCCAGGTGTCTTCCAAGGGGTGTCACGCAATCATGTCACGCTCGCCTTGGTTGCCCCGCCATAGCACACGGATCACCAGCCACGGCAGCCAGGGCATGCCTATAGTCATTATATACTATGCGGGACTGGCTGGGACCTAGATCTTTGCTCATAGGTGCACCCCCGGGGCCCTCTGGCCTTTTTGGGAAATGTCTTGGAAGCGTGACACTTTTCCAAGGCGTGCAGCGTGCAGCAAACAGCATTACAACCGCCCACCACGAGTGCAGGCTCGCTTATTATGTATAGGGATTCCACCGTGGAAGACGGGGGCATTTTTGATGCACTATTGAATAAGATCAGGGGGGTGTGACACCTAATAAATGGCCGCTTTCCCTGTGTGACTGGCCCGTTCAGCTTTGGGGGTGACCAACTACTGGCAGAAAATGTTTCTTTCGCATTCCTCGGACTATCTTTCATCGTGTCACGCGCTCAAGAGGAATGCTCGAGATGTCCGGGCACTTGCGCTCAATGTTTTTCCGTGCCTCCCACAGGGCCGCCTGAACATCACTGGCAGCACTGTTCAGCGGAATGGCGCCCGGCAACTGGTGAAGGACAAGGCAACACGCACTTATGGGAAGGGTGGCGCATTCTTTTTAGATTACACCGTCAACCAAATGGTGATCAGCAACAGCGATGTCGTTGACAACAGCGCTGAAGATTCTGGTGGCGCTTTTTACGTAGGTAGTTACACCAAGTCCGTAGTGGTACATGGCAGCAGCTTGAGCCGCAATGCGGCGCAGTCCCCAAAGCAAGCGCTTATCCTCCCAAATGGCTCTGTTGTTTACACCACTACCCCAGGGTGTAGCCTAGAGTACACATCAAGTGCCATCGACTGTCTTGCTTTCTTTTCACCTGGCATGCCCCAGCCATCGCCCCTGCTTCCTGATCAGCCACCTGCTGGTGTTATTCCGCCGGCTATGCTGCCTCCTCAGCGCCTTCTACCTGTTCCCCCAGCCCCCCCAGCCAACTGCTCGGAACCTACAGTACCATTTTTTACTGTTTTTCCCCGCCCCCAACCCCCAACCCCAGCCCCCAGCCCCCAACCCCAGCCCCCCGCCTCCCCGCCCAACTGCTCAGTAACCATTTTTGACATCGGCCACAACTATGAAGGCATTCGCAGTCCGTCAGGCAGTGACCAGGCTTCTTCGGGCTCACCAACAGTGCTGAGCGGCAGATCGGCAGGAGGAGCCTTTGCGCTGGCAGCAGGGTTGGGCAGTTTCACGCTGGATAACAGCAGCATGGATTACAATAGTGCCGGGAACGGCGGTGCTCTCTACATCAGTGGCTCCTGTGGCAACATCACAATTGCTAATGGCAGCTACATGGCACACAACCTGGCTGGGGCACGTGGTGGGGCTGTATACGTTGAGCAGCAAGTGAGATCGTTCGTCCTTACGTCAAGCAGCACCCTTAACACGAACATGGCTCTGGGGCTTAGTGAAGGAGGGGGCGGGGCACTCTATGCAGGAGCCGTCACGCAGGCCTTTACCATCTGTGACAGCAGCAGCGTTCACGGCAACTATGCGAAGCTCGCCGGTGGGGTCCTGTACTCAACCGGGGACGTCAGCACTGTCACAATCAGCGACAACAGCAAAGTGTTTAATAATGCCGCTGCTATCGCTTTTGAAAAGACTCCAGAAGGCACGGGCGGTGTCATCGCAGTCCATGGCAGCCTTGGCAGCCTAACGATACTGAACAGCATCATCACCGAGAACTACGCTCTGAACGCCGGTGGCGCTTTTTACATCCAAGGCAAAGTAAGCAACGTTACGCTAGCCGCCAGCCGCATTGACAGCAACAAGGCCCTTGGAACGGGCACGTCGTCAAAGTGGTACGGGGGAGGAGCGTTCTACTTTAACGAGGCCGTCACAGGCATGTTTGTCGTTGAAGGCAGCAGTAGCCTCAGCCACAACTCGGCACTTTCGCAGCGGCCCGGTGGAGCCCTTTTCTTTGGGCAGTCAGTCAACGAGCTACTTGTCACCGGTGCCAGCAGCATCGACAGCAACTCTGCCTCCTACGGCGGAGCCCTGCACTTGGCGGCACCAGGGCCCGGCACTAAGATCAGTGTAGCCGGAGCATGCAGGATCACGAACAATAAAGCTAGTGCAAGCGGCGGTGTCCTGGCATCAAGTGGAACAATTGGGGAGCTGCGACTGAGCAATGTCACAGTCAGTGGCAACTCGGCTCAGTACCACGGGGGTGTAGCATACATTACTAAATCGCTGCCCGATCGAGTTGTGGTCGATGGAGGCACAACCATCAGCAACAATCAGGCGGCGAATGGCAAGGGCGGCTTCCTGTGCATAGAGGTGCGTCTTGAGCGCGCAACTCCGAACCTTTCAGGCGGGTAACTCGGTCCTTCCATGGCCCCACAGCACGTCTGTTCTGCTGGCTGCACGCGTATAGACCCAGGTGTAGACCGGTACATACCAGGGCATAGTTGGCCATTCATTAATGCTGAACATGCCGGTACCGTGTGTACTGTGTGGTCCGCGAGGTTGATGGAAAGAATGTTGTTGGGTTGCTGCTAGCTGCAGAGCCCTGCTGCGGCTCACAATCCTCTGGCCCTGTTGAGCAAACTGGTTCTGACCGATGGGCAATTTTCCTCCTTCCTGTACGCACGTGCGGTGCCCTTGATCACTGGAGGCGGGCCCAGGGAGCATTGGTGGGTCACCAAAACGACGCCTGTGCTTCATCAATCGATTTCTGCTGTGTTTGCTACCTGTTGCAGGTCGAAGCAGACAATGTGGACGTCAGCAGTACACCAGTGTCATCTGTGGTTACCATCGCGTCATCCCGAGTACTAGGGAACATAGCGTACCAAGACGGAGGCGCTGTATATGCAAGGGTGATCCTGTCCTCTCCCCTCCTCAGTCAAGCTTCTAGCACCACAGCCAGCGAGGTACGACTATGTCGTGGATGCTCGTTTATGCAAAAGATGCGTCTCTGTACGGGCCACACTTCCCCCCACCCCCTTCCGCTTCCGCGGCGGGTTAGCTCACTCGGTTGTCCCGGTACCAGCAGGCGATGTCTTCCTTGCCGATCGGGTCTTGAACCAGCAACATTACATGATCATCAATTCTTGAATACGTGTAGCCGCGCCAATGCGTCCTTTGGAACAGGCAGCCGCCGATGCAAGGGCACTTCTTAACGTTAGCAGACGCGGCGAGAAATCAGGGAAGAGAAGAGCCGCGCGTGCAATTCGTGTGTAGATGCGCGAGTATTGACACAAGCGCTAACATGATTGATCAGGTATCATGGCAGCCATGCCAGCTTGTATGGAGCTTCTGCGGCGGACGCCCTGTTTTGCTTGAGCAGTTCAATGCAAGTACATCGTACGACTGATGCACTGCGTGGTACTGAGCTATAGCGCTCAGCGTTAATTACACCGTATCTGGGTAAGTAGAATACCGCACATACATGCATTCTTTGTGGTAACAGGACTCGTTCCGCTGTGCGTGCGTGACATATGCGCGACGATTGCGTCCTCCCAATGCACAGGCGCAATATCCTCTTTTCAACCTGACAGTTACTGACAGTGAGTTTGTCAGCAACACAGCCGAGACTGGGGCAGGCGGCGCCATCTGCCTCCAAAGTGCCATACGTATGGCTGCCGCACTACCCGCCTACATCTGCCCTGCGTTCACGCTCGTGGCGCCCATCAGCTTTGCGCGTGTCAGCCTTTATGCGAAGAACACAACCTTTGCCAACAACACCGCTTCCCCAGTAAGCCGACAGCGCCTTCGATTCGATCAGCTTGTGGCGTCGGTGAGCTCTCTCGGCGGCCATGGAGGTGCCATTTTTGCGTGGGCTGTCCCATACGGTACAACAAGAGATGATAACCCGAACAGGTGCCCAGTGTTCTCAGCACCAGCCACACAGAGGCCCGCCCTGGGATGCAAACGGGCAGCTTATCAAGGATGGTACCCTGCAGGCTGGTTCCAGCGATGGCGAATGGCCCAACGGCAGCGAACCTTGCAGGTATGAGTAGTATGCGTCCCCTGGTGGTACTGGTTGCATGCTCTCTGTACATCTAGCAGTGGCCGGTTAGCTCTGCAAGAAGGGAACCTAGTACTGCGTGGTACAATATGGCCATGTATTTCTTACAAGAAACCCGTGCCGAGAGTGTGCGGCCAGAGCCGGGTAACGCGACTGCATCAGGGTTCTGGGTTTAAATACATCACATCCAGTCCTACCACGCAGGCACACCCAGAGCATCAGCATCAGCAGGGACATCGCACACCATATCCCCGTAGACGCCTATTAGAGGCTGTTATAGGCACGTAGAATGTACAGGCTCTTAACAGACGTTCAGTAGTACTGTATTTCGGCTCGAAGCTCTATCGCTGCCGTCAGGGACTATTAAACTGGTTACAGCGTGTTACCCGCCGTTAAGCCGCCGGGGGGGGGGGCAGTTGGTAGGGGCACATAGGCACTACGCCCAACTGCTTTTTGGTGCTGGCGAAGGTGTTGTTGCCCTGCCAGCGCGGCGTGGCCAATGTCCTCTCTGCACACAGACCGGCTCTACATACCTGCCTACCACCTTCGTGCTGTGTATGCTGTGCAGGCTGTCCGTTGACGCCGTGCGCTTTGACGGCAACGCCGCCGTCCAAGGCTTCGGCGGCGGCCTGATGGCGGCAAACTGCGCAGTACGCACAACAAATTGCAACTTCAGCCGCAACAGGCGCTGCAGCCAAGGGCGGTGCTGTCGCCTATTTAGATGACGGCATTCCAACCGCCCTTTTTTACCAGTCCATATCGCCGAACGCTACGTCTCGTGGCTGCGCCCCGTTTAGCCCAGGATCAGTGCCCCCACCAACCTTTGCTTCTTCAACGCCACCGTCACCTCTTGACAGCTCAGTGCCGCCGTTGTCATCAGGTCGAACCGAGACACCTGCTCCGCCAGACAGCAGCGCAGCCCCCATCCCGCACGGCATGGCTGCGGCTGCGGTTTGTAATGCCTCAAAACCTTACGCCGACTGGTTTTTCGACTCGGGCAGCACCTACACCTCAAACACCGCTGACGTGGAGGGCGGTGCGCTGTACCTGGAGCTCAATTACACTTCGGCCACCGTATCCATGTGCAACATGTCCCACAACACAGCGACAGTTCAAGGCGGCGCATTGTCCGTTTCCTCGCAAAGCCCCAGGTACAGGAACCCCGTCAAGTAGCTTACCTTATGCCAACCGCTCAAGGCACCACTATGTTGATCGGCATGCATTACAGTATGAATCCTGGCACGAATGGTATGATCTTCCCGATCTTTTGGAGCCCGTGCAAAAGAACCCGTACACCCGGAAAGAGACAGCTGCAAAGCCTGGCCTGGCACGAATGATATAGTTGGCCGTGCAATAAGCGCTAGCTGGGGGAAGGTTCGAGTCACGTTCAACATGCAATCATATTCAGATCAAGCAACGCGTGGAGTGAGGGGTCAAAAGCCTCGCATATGAGTTGTTCTCGGTTTCTGCCCCGTACTCCTATCTGCTGCTCTTGTTGAAGCTTGATCCAGGTCGCTCCGTTTGCTCTAGGTTTGTGTTGTTGTGCCCAGCTGGCGTGGCCGGCCTCCGGCCATTCCTGCTGCTGGCCGCACTGAACCAGCCCTGTGGCTTACTTCGCTAGGCCACGCATTCTGGCTTGCAACTTGCAGGGTTAGGCGCACGGCCTCATGGCAGCTCCAGGGTCAGCAACCTGGGCTAGACCCGTCTGTCTAGTCTAGTTAGTCCAGTGTTTGCCCGCAGTTTATTTATTTATTCCCTGATAATCTCTACCGATGGTGTAGATGGCAGCAGGCTGACGCATGTCCTTATCCTACACATAACACATTGCAGCGGGTGCATTTACGAAAGCATGCAATATGGTATGTCTGCAGGATGTGTCTGCAACAGTGACCGGTTGCACCATCTCGAACGGCCGAGCCTTATCAAAGGGCGGCAGCATTGCCGTGCGGCTGATGAACAAGGCGCGCGCTGTGGTATGGGGCACCTCCATGGCCAGCACTGCGGCCCCCCATGGGCGGTGGCTTGTATGCAGAGGTTGGACCCGGCAGCCACCTTCTGCTGAGCAGGTAAGCATAACGGAAACGGCTGCGGTAACCACATCACGTGCTGCAAGAAAGGAAACACCCCTTTGAATAATGCAATGCATACATACTACGGTCAACCGTGCATCTCATTTTCCTGCTTATTACTGGTTTTCATTGTTTGTAGCTAAGTACTGCGGCAGAGGGGCTGCGCCTGATAACTGACAGCAACCACCAACAGACCGCAGGAAGTTTCTGATCCCTGTGGGAATCGAACCCGAGACCTCCTGCATACCAGCCGCCTCCACAGTCTCAAGTCGTGCAAAGCTTCATCCAGTTTTTCCTTCCACTGGCGGCGGGAAGTAACACCGCTTGGTCCACTGCAGGCTTTATGAGGGTGCCAGGTATCGCATAATGGCTTGAACAGCTAGAACAGCTAGACTAGAACAGCCGTTTTCCGAGCAAGGATGTCCTTGCTTGTGTGTGCACGATTTGTTCTTATGCGGTTCATGATGATGGATGGCGAAAACACCTCTACCGACCTTATAACCCGATTTCTCACGTGCATGGCACATTGGGAAAGGAAGCATGGCGCATGTCCGAGGGCCATTCCCATGGTACATTTGCTCTAACGGCATATTCTCGGATGCACAGACTTGCCGGGCTTTCCCATTAGACGGTTGCTTCGTTTGTGTCATTGAATGCGCCAGCCATGGTCACGTGCTGTGTCCGCAGTATTTGCAGCCTCGGTAGACGTGTTTACGTGCTTTGACCTGTAGCTAGCCACGCTGCGCAGAATGCTTGCTGAAGGCAGGCGGCGTGCTGTGTTCTTCTATCGACAGAAAGCCCTAGCAATATTGCAAGGAAAGCTGATTACAGCAATCTGCAGCTGGCATGGAAAGCAAGCGCCCCGAGGCATACGTCTTGCTGAGGTATGGACACGCGATATGCATTGTGGTCACAGATCGCAGCAGAAAGATCGCTGCGCAACGGGTACAATCCCATCCAGTGACGGCATGCTCCCCGCCTGCCGAATAGTTCAGCGCCCCAAGCAATGTATGACCTTCCCAAACTTTTGGATCCCGTGCAAAAGAACCCGCCCACCCGGAAAGATACAGCTGCAAAAGCAATGTATGGATATGTATGAGTGTTTGCTACGAAAGGCCTTACCACCTGACATGCCATTACGCCCATCCATCCAGGTGCGACCTCTACGGCCACATGCTGATAATGGCGCCGGCGCATTCTTGACCTTTCCATTGGCGCAAACCTATCCTGGCAGCAACGCAACCGAAGATACCTTGGACACCGTTCATGGGACCACTTATGAAGCATCTACCGCCAGAGACACATTTACAGCGACCGTTACACTGAGTGGATGCAGCTTCAAAAGCAGCATCGCCCGTTACGATGGCGGCGCGATGCATTCTGTATTGCGTCCGGGCGCCGAAGTAGCCGCAGTCGCGACAACCTTTACCTCGAATACCGCAGGGGCCCGGGGTGGTGGTTTCTACGTTTACGCTCCAAACGGTGGCCGTGCCGGCTTTGCAAAGTGCCTGGTCGACGCTAACATGGCTGCAGCCAGTGGAGGTGGCGTGAGCATACGGGGCAGCTGCAGCGCGCAGTTTTGGGCACAAAGCAGTAACTTCACCGGCAATCGTGCGGGGATTTGGGGTGGCGGCGCCGCCGTGGACACGGAGAGGGGCGGAAAGTGTACCACTAGTGGCAACACTACAAGTACCAGTCCCAGCCTCGTACTGCTTGCTTCCAAATTTGCCACGAACAGCGCGGGCTTTCTTGGTGGTGCTCTCTACGCTGGTAGTGGTGCAGCAGCGTCATTGGTGTCGACCATCTTATCGGGCAACGACGCGAGCCAGGGCTCCGGCGGCTCTATCGGCGCGGTCAACTGCTCATGGGTATCCATCCATGGCGGAGCAATCGACTCCAGCACCGCGGCTGTTGCCGGTGGAGGAGTATTCTCAGACGCCTGCAGGTTGGGTGCGGACTGATGCTGCGTGGCGAGCGCGCGTGCTTCTTGGATGGGCTACAGATGTATAGTCATATCCATACTCGTGCGGTCGCCATATCCTTTGTCCTTCCGGTTGCGCTGGAATGCCTCTGAGGGCCCACACTCAACCTTGATGGGAAAGGCACGGAACTGTTACACAACTTGTATCAAGCCTGTCCTGGTGGCTGGGTAGTTCGTAAGGCTACTCCATGCTAGTCCATCGTGCCCAGCAGCCCCCTTAACACACGAGGGTTTGACCCAACGGATTATTTATTATTTTTTTATTATTATTTTTATTGCTATTGTTGTTGTTGTTATCAGTAATTTACGATTGTTTTTATTGTTATAACTGTTGCTATTGTTGCTACTTCTATTGTCGGTGTTGTCCTTGTTTTTTCTATTGCCATTATCATTGTTTAATCCAGCCTGTCGGCGCTTGCGTGCTGGCCATGCGGCTGCGTTGCCGCCTGCAGCGCCTATAAACCAATACGTGTCGCGCGTTTGCGTTGTGCGTATTGTGCGCCAGACCTGCCTGTCGTCGAGTCTTAGCTGCGTGCTATCTGGCGGGGCTGACGCTGCACGTATAGCAAAGACACTGCGGGGGGCTATCTACAGTCATCACAGGGGGAAAGACCAACTTTTGCTCTCCAGCAGCAGGAACACCAATAGCCTGCAGGCTGTGTGCTCTGCAACGCTTTCGTCTCATGGGATGCAGTGCGATCGCCCCTCTGCATCACAGGGTGGGAACCTTTCGGGTGCACCTGTCGATCCAAGGGTTCAAAGGTGTCGCCTTGCACTATTACTGGCATGAAAGAAACTCGTGATTAGGCACACGCTACATCCGCCATGTTGACACGTTACAGCTAGGGGTCGAGCCCTCAAGAATGCGTTTGCAAGGGTGGGTCTGTTCCCTAGGCCGAGCCCTGGCGTAGTAGCCTGTGTGTTGATGTATCTTGCCCATAAAGCTTCGCCCTCACGCTTTGCGCGTCCGCGGAATTCAAGTGTCCGCCGGACACTTACCCTGCCTTGCGCCCCTTTTGCGCCTGCTGTGCGCAGCACATTGCTCTTGGAGGGTACAACAGTGTTGAGCAACACTGCCCAGGTTGGCGGTGGGCTCTACCTTACGGCTCCTTTGCCTTCTGACAGTGACACTAGGTTGGCTGCTGCAGCAAGCCGCCGGCTGCAGTCCGACTCCAGCAGCACCAGCGATACTGCTGCCCCCGTCGGTCCCACTGCAGCCCTCCTTCACGATGTATCCTTCTCCCAGAATGCAGCCCCAGACACAGCATCAGCTACGTCAACCGCTGCCTCCGGCACATGTCCGTTGGGCCGACCAGGGTCAAGCGCTGCTGCTGGTTATTGGCCCCCAGAGGGCGTCAGCATTGCTGCCCTTGAAGCAGCTGGGAGCGGCGATGATGGCCATGGCGGCGGCCTGTTTGTCAGGGGGGCCGTCACGCTGGCAATTAGCAGCAGCAACCTGGCCGGAAACAACACGGCTGGCATGGGCGCAGCCGTGGCATCTACACAAACGTGCCGTTACTACGACAACACCACAGCCGCTGAAGGTCTCGCCCTGCAGCTACTTGGAGCTGTCACACAGGCAGCCAAGGCCGCGCCGCCGCAAGCTCCCAGTGTGGCGCTTGACCCGTCTGCTACGAATAGTACGAACTTGTATGCGGCAGCTGCCGCAGGTCTGGAACGGTGGAAGCCGGTGTGGAGCAGCCTTACAAGTGCAGCGCGGGACGGGTGCTATATCCTGGCGATGATGAACACCGTCCCTGGACGCGCACGTCGCAACAGCACTGAGCCCGTAAGCATGGGCGGCGAGGTTTCCTCGTACGCGTGTCCTTGGAAGCGAGGCATGTTAGGTTAAGGTTTCAAGCCACGAAGCCGGGCACAAGCTAACTAGCATTATACATCACGAGCACCTTTACAGCATCACGATAACGTCTTCCCTGACTTGCTCATTTGATGAACCGTGCTTGATCTGTATGCGCTGAAGGCTGCTGATGCCTAGTGCCAGCCGCGGCTACGCGTTTTGCGAGGCAGGTGGCCATCGATGGTTGGCACTACACGCGGTAGCGCTGATAACACCACCCATCAGCACGCACTACACGCACGTTCAGCCGATGAGAGCTAATTGGCCGGTGCATGAACCCCAGCGGTCTTTGCCCTGCAATCTTCGTCGGAAGCAGGTGCCACCACTGTGGTTGTCTGAGCTGCAAGCCACCGCCTTGCAGGTATAGAGGCTTAGCTTGCGCGCGCGGTGAGCTACGTAGATGATGAAGTAAGCAAAACAACAACGCAGCGGTCAACGCGCGTGTGCATGTGCTGCCAGGGTACACGAGTGTATCCGTGTGATTAGCGCTCCTTGTCTGCAGCAGCGGGGGGGGGGGCGCCTGCGCTGACAACAGACAACATCAATAACTAACAGAAGTGCTAGAAGCCTCTGACACTTATGGGGATCGAACCCGAGATAGACCTCTCGCGTACGCGTCACTTACACAGTCGTGGCAAGCCCTCGTCCACTTCTTCCACTGTCAGGAGATGTAGTTTTTGTCCTTTTGTCATAGAGAGCAGTGGTCTTGCTCGCCAATCAGAGTATGGCATCAACCAATGCTCACATACATGCCGCACGATAAACATGAACGATGGATAATGTTGGCTGCAAACCTAAGCCGTCGTAGAAGCGCACACAGTTGGAGGCCTGTGCGGGTCAGCTGGCAGGCCCATGCCACACGGTATGGTTGCGCTGCTGCACGTACTGCATGCAACCTCAGGCAGTACCTACGTAGGGACGGAGTAACGTCACTGCCTTGTTTTAGGCTGTGGCGGCCCTACCCTTGCAGGTTCAATGTTCTTCCGCTGGTGGCACTGGGGTGGCGCCTGTGCCAGCACCGCCTGCGGGCTGGACCTCAGCAGGTACACGGCGCCTGCAGGAGCTTTTGAACCAACTGCATCAGTGCCGTACAAGCCTATCCGCCAACAACGCCGCCCGCCGCCTCATGCAAGACGGAGGCAACGCTTTGGCCGACGGGAGCAGCGCTGCGGGCGAAGAGTCACTTACCCCACTGTTTGCTGTGCCCGCAAAGTTCACGGCCCTCAAGTTCTCAAGCTGGAGTATCACCGACGGTGCGCGGAACACATAGCTTGGCATGTATGAAAACTGCATAGCAATAGTACCGTGGGCCCCACGGGTGCGGTTTGCGGCGCCATGTATGGCGCGGCCACCATCGACACCGACAGCGTGATATTCGTGTAGTGCACATGGCGCTATCGCGCCCACCCCAAAGACGTGAATGAAGGCACCATGCAAACGTCAGACCTCCCTTGCAGTTGCGTCCGTGCGATGACTCTGCCCAGCAAGCACCACCTCTTCCTGTTCGTTGTGTCCTTTCGGCTGCCACTCATGCCACTACGTCTGTTTCTGAAAGTCTAATCCTGAGAATGGCGGCGGCGGTACCCCAGTGCCTCGCACGCGCACTCCCTCTCTTCCCGACTTCACGCTAGGTTCGTTACGCTGTCTTTTTGGCTTTGCTCCGTCACCTGATGGTCTTTTGGCCTTTATTTGCCTCCCTTCCAGCGTTCGTGGCTGGCTGGCCGTCTTACAAGCGGGCCCCCGCCCCTATGCAACGAATCTGCTACCAAAAGGACTTTGCTCGCGAGTGGATGCCAAGTGCGCACGCATCGATTTGCAGCTGAAGCCCATTGTTGGGGTCTTATGGGCGGTTCTTACACTGCACGTTGAGGACGCCGGCCATAATCTTTAGGGTTCTGCGGATTTGGCACTTGTCACTGAGTGCAACTGTTGTGAACTGGAAGCACAATTGGTGCGGGATCTGCCATTGAGTATCCTGGCTGCCTAAAGAGGCGGGGATGTGGCAGGTGCTGGCGGCACCGTGCGCAACACAACACGCCTAACATGCCTATATGGGGCTTATGTCCTATAATGGGCCCTGGTACAAAGGTACTGGGAAGATGGCACCTGACATCTCGAGCATTCCTCTTGCCGCGTGGCGCCGTTCCCACAACAGCAACGGTCGTGTGCTGGTGTTGCATTCATTCTTACTTGCAGGTGGCGGCTGGTCTGCAGGCAGCTGCGTCAACAAGTTTCCTGATGGAACACGTGTGCTGCTGTTCACCCCCGGGATCGGTTTCAACTTGAGCGTGCAAGTCTTCGACGGGTTAGGTCAGCCACTGACTGTGGGTAAGCCCGGCAGAGAGGGCATCGACGGATGCTAGGCCGCGGAATCATGAGACAGGGGCAGTGTCCGACGTGCCTTGTTTGTATTGCTTGTGGTGATGGCCCTCGCTGGCTTAACCCCGGCAGCACACCGTGGCCACCTATGGGCTTCGTAGCATGCACCGGTGTCGGGGCCGCATGGCACGGCAGGTGAGTTAGCTGATTTACATTGCATCAATGCAGTAGGGGCCGATCAGGCCAATCAAGTTGGCGCCCCAGCAAGCGCAGGCATGCGTGTGCGTGAGCTGCGCGACGGCAATGGCCCGCTGTGATGCGCGGGTTGTTACAAAATGACTAGCGCCTGCACGCCTACCCTTCTGTATGCCGGTGATGGGCCTTCCTGCCACAGATTTCCCCGCCATCAACGCTAATCTGTCTTTGGAGTATTACCTTGACAACGTCTGGGACAAGTAAGCCTCACCGCCAGCTAGGGCAAAACCGTGCGACGGGCGATACCATGCCGCGATGCCGAACTGCATCTTTGTTATGCCGCAGGGTGTAACGGGCAACTTAGTCCATCCGAGGTTAGAGCATAAGTACCGTGCCAGCGGTCCTCAGGCATGCGCAATAATCCTTTCCCCAATGTGCCGTGCACTTAGGATTAGGCGTGTTACACAGGGCTAGCAGTTCTGACCTCCATTCCCTACGCAACCACACGTGGTGCATGAGATGCACTGCACACTCGTCAGTAAATGGAGTTGTAACAGACGGGTTGAGTCGGGTTTGTCTAGTTTGTCAGAAAGATCATCTCCTACTACCGACTATACCTACCATTGATTGCCCCGCGCTCCTGAACAACGTAGCATCTTCAATGCAATTCCAATCGCCTTTCTCTAATTCCAGTCTGCATGTCCGCGGGGTTGTGTAGGTTGTGTATTAGCCACTGTCTCCACATTTGCTGTTGTGTCATGCGCTCCCCATTCTAGCCAATGTGAGCGAACGTTTCTTGTCACCCAGTGGCGGCGCGTTGCGAAGTGCGCGTAGCAGTGCACTTACGTGCTTATCCACTAGCAGTGGACTAGACACTTGCCCAATAGACATTTGCCCGCGCCGTCGCCGCTTTTCTCCTGTACAAACATAGCAGCCACTTGAAGGTCCCATACCCTGCTGCGGTTGCCTTGGGCTGGCTGGGTACAGGAGCATCGGTCCGTGTCTTGTCGCCGATTACTCCGATGTCTGATTACCCTCCGGCTGCCACCATCGGCGTGCATCAGGGGGCTGCTGTATGGCCAGAGCTGATGGCATCCGGGTGGTCTGGGAACTACACGCTGCGCGTTGATTCAACCACTGCTGCTGTTTCGAAGGTAGTTGGATGGGGCTGCGCCGGGCGGAGCAGGTATGCGCCGAGGGTGCGGGGCCCTGCCGAGCGATGTTGCTTTGTGTGTATGGTCAAGGACGAGTCCTTAACCTCAAGTCGCATGCATGTAGGTGCATATGAGAGCTGTAGCGGAGTGCTCTTGTGTGCAACTGGATTTCATGGTAGTATAGGTAGTAGTGTTCCTTGTGTTCCATTGCGTGGACCGTCAAAGCGGCCACCAGTACTTCAGAGTCTGAAGTTAATTGCGGTGACCAGTCGCACCAGTGTCGAGGAACAAAATGATGATTGGGCACGTCCTGCAACACTGACGAACGAACGTGTTGTACGACAGGATTAGAGGTGCAAGAACTGCGGATGCGGAGTGCATGTACAACTAATGTGCAGGGACAACATAGTCCATTGCAACGGATTAATCTTTTTTGGGCGGATGCCGCACTGCAGATTGACACTTTGAACCTCACCGTGGTGCTGCTTCCGTGTGAGGCTGGATACTACAACAGCTCACTCGAGAAGGGCGACGACCGCACATGTCGAGCCTGCCCACGCGACCAGTACCGCCTTGGGACCTACGACCTGTACAGGTGCTGGGCAAAGCAAGGCAATACCTTCGGCCACGAGTGCATACTAATAATAGTAATGATGATAACAATGTTACGCATCGGTCACACCGGCGTGTGTTTTAGCTGCCGGGTCGCACGAGTATGTCCGTGAGATTACCGGTTCTTAAACGTCTGCACAGGGGGGCTGCGCCTGATGACAGACAGCAACCACCAACAGACGTGCCAGAAATCTCTCGACCCCTATGGGGATCGAACCCGAGACCTCTCGCATCCCTACCAACTGCCCCCCTGTGTAATGGCGGACTAACGGCGGGTAATAGGCCGTAACTGGGTGTAATAGTGTCTAATGGCGGTGGCGGAGCTGCAAACGGCAGTAGACAGCTATTAGACAGCTATTAATCGTCTCTTAAGCGCCTATGTGTAATAGCTGTCTGCAACTCAAGCTATTGAACGCCTACAGGCACAGGTTTGCGGCCCGGCTACTGTGGCTGCATGTGCTTAGGCTGGCGTGGTGTGGCGTGTACGATTAACCATGCCAGCATGCCAGCCACCTCCACGGACTTATGTCGTGGCAAGGCCTCGTCCAGTTTTGCCTTCCACTGGCGGGAATAATAACTTTACGCATCGGTCACACCGGCGTGTGTTATAGCTGCCGGGTCGCACGAGCATGTCCGTGAGATTACCGGTTCTTAACGTCTGCAGCAGGGGGGCTGCGCCTGATGACAGACAGCAACCACCAACAAACGTGCCAGAAATCTCTCGACCCCTATGGGGATCGAACCCGAGACCTCTCGCATGCCAGCCACCTCCACGAACTTATGTTGTGGCAAGGCCTCGTCCAGTTTTTCCTTCCACTGGCAGGAGATACTGGCGGGAGATACATACTACCTAGCGCATTTCTCTAGTGGAACTCTTTCGGTTAGCACACATCATCAGCCTCGCCTACCTCGACCCATGTTGCCTTGCTTCGCACTGATCCACTGTCGGTTGCCAATTCCTGCCCGTTGCAGTGTACCATCGCCCAGAAATGACTCAGACCCGGAATCGTCGGACGAACCGTACACGTGCCAAGCCTGCCCTACAGGCGCCTTCTGCCCCGGCAAAGCCGTGCTGGTTCCGCAGGCAGGCTACTGGCACAGCGCCCCTAACTCGGATCGCCTGCATCCGTGCCCAAACCCGGGGGCCTGCGGCAGTGGTAGCACGCGCAAATGGGGGCGATCCATCGAACGGGTCATATACACCGGAGCGGCTGCGGCAGCTGGAAGTGTGGCAGCGCTGCTGGTACCAGCGGCTGTCGCCTCAGCGTTCTCAAATCATGAAGCAGTACAACCTTACACCCTGGGGAGGTGGTCTCGCTGTAATGAACGGCTCGACAACCACGGCTTTCCCTAACAGCATCCTTACTTCAGCGGGATGCGCCACCAGCTGGGCCGAGGAAGACAAGCACAGCTCGTACATGCAGCTCCAGTGCGAAAACGGCTACACCGGCCGCCTTTGTACTGTGTGCCTGCCAGGTGCGTCATTGCAACAGCAACTTTGACAACCGTATGCTGGCTTGCCAGGGCATGCCACGTTGGACACTTACTAGCGGGTAGGGGGCGTGCCAGCGCGAAGAGCCAGTAACGGTCAGTTATGTCCATCCGAGAATATGCCATAAGAGCTAAATACGGGTAACGGTCCTACCTCGGACATGCGCAAGATTCCTTTTCCCAAATGCGCCGTGCGCTTCGGATACTTCGGAACCTGGCTGACGCGTAACACATAAGTTCTTAATGACGGTCTATGTAGAACAATTGTGCAACTGGGGCCAAACAGGGATTTCAATGGGCTTGTGCAGTCGTTAGTCCAACCGTCAATGTGCTTCTCAGCCATTGCTTGAATTCTACATTTCGAATGCACCTCTGTAGTAGCTCCCTGGTAGCAAATCATTGCGCGCTATAGCTATAGCGTCCTGGCTGGACGTTGCACCAATCAAACATCACCCATCCAGCCAGGGCCCAGGCGTGTACGCTGCCACGCCACCGTTCACGTTCTGGGTAATGAAACTCAGACCACATGCACCATAGCTCAAGCCGATCAACAACAGATGCAATGAAACCCCATCTGGCGCACTAGAAAGCCATCCAACTTCTTACTGCCTGGTTGCGGCACTCCGCGACTAGTAATACGACTAGCACAACCTTATTACCTAGCGTTATGCCATAATCAGGTGCATGCTGCCGCTGCTGTCAAATGACTGCGCTGCAGTTTCTTCCCCTTGTCGTTTTCCGGCCGTTGATATAGACGGGGCGCTGGGCCCAGGGCCGGGTGCCGTGCGACATACCGCGTCCTGCATCGTGGTAATCGTGGGCTGAGTACCATGCCTACTATGCCTACATGCCGCCCCTTCCCTCATGTTGCCTGCCAGGTTACTTCGGCAATGATGACTACGAGTGCAGGAAGTGCCCAAAGCGTGGGACCACCGTTACAATTGGTGTAGTACTATTCATCATCACTGTCTTAGGGAGTAATCTCAGCCACATTCAGCAACATGACCGAACCAAGCGAGGACGCGGAAGGATCAGATGTTGCCGCTGCGGCGCCAGTAGCATTCACCACAGACGGACAGGGCAGGGAAGCCCCAACTGCCCCACCGGGCACCGGCAAGGATAAGCAGCAAGAGGAGCCCCGCGCAACAGACTGCCGCCACCGCCTGTCAGCTGTTTTTCGCGGCATTAGGGCACGACTTGCTTCTCGTTTCAAGCTGCGTGGTGCTGGGCCAGATATGGCTGACCCCGCTAAGGCGCAGGATGACCGTAAAGCTATAAACGGAGCTGGCGTAGCTGGCGATGAGCCTTCTCGGTGGGTATGGTCAGATCGGAATTCGGACGAGAAAGCGACCTCAACAGATGTTTTCAAGGTAAGAAGCCTGCATACTGCTACATTGCAATGTAGCGGAGGTACGCCAATCAGCGCGATGTTGGTACTGTTGCATGTCAGAGTGGCCCGGTGGTGTGGCTGATGACAAATTCCGGTGCTGCGAAACCGCGCTTCGCAAAGTCTTGCCTTGCGTATACGGGGAGTGACCAGGTTAATGTCACAGTATAGCACGACAACACACCGCACGCTGTATGTGCTTGATTGGCGCGTCCTGATACATAAACTCTGCTGCCGCCTGACTGAGTCTCTGAAAACAGTGACTCCATCCTGATTGGCTTGGCGCCGCTTCGGGGTGGTCTTACGGGCTCCTGCAGCGGTTTATACTCCTCAGTGCCAAGCTTGGGTTATTCAACCGCAATCGCTGCGCATGTTGAATCCGCAAGAGCCAGACAACCTACACATGAACAAGATGACGGACCACACATGAACAAGAGGACGGACAACACGTTCTTAACGTATGAACTACTTCGCAACAACTCGCAGTTGGTCATCGAGCACATACAGCGCTGCATCATCATAGCGCGCCTCAGCCTCAGCTATCCAAGCACCATCGAGCGGCTAAAGGAAGCGTATTCTTCCTTGACGGGTGCGCGCAGGACGGTTTATATATGTGTAGCGGCTGCTGTATTTGACTAGCTACAGAGCGGTGCGTATCGTTGGACGTAGGGCTGTCAGCGCCACGTTGCATAGCGCGCGTTACGCGATCCACCTAGCAAGCTCGTATCATGTGGGCCCCCTGGAGGGGGCAACGCCATTGGTTTTTACCATGGCTTTTTGCTGACTTGGCACATGTCCAGGGAGGTTTTTTTCCTGGTGTTCATTTTGTTTGTGACAGCTGTCATTCACGCCGCGCCGCGCGCGACCACGAAGTGCGACCCATGGGCGGGTCTGACTGCGTGTAAAACGTTCGTGTCTGGGATCATTCTTCTCGTGCTTCGGTGGTGTCTGGTGCGCCGTGCACAGGTGAGTGGGAACCGCTTGTATTGTGTGCAGGTGCGTGATCCGTGGGCCTCCCTTTCAAAACCCTTAGGGGGAAGCCATCCCTGCGCCATGCAGGACTAGCAGGACTATTTGACCGGTTTCCTGCAGCCGTCGCTTGCGATCACCAAGCTCAGTCAGCACTCAGCCCTGATGTAGCACGCCATATCCTAAGTGCACGGCACTGTGGAAAAAGGTGTATTGCGCATGTCCGAGGACCGTTGCCACGGTACTTATGCACGAACGGCATATTCTCTCAGTCCTCCCCACCTAGCTGCGAAGCGTCCACGCGAGCCCATGCGTTGTCCCAAGAGACTCACACCGTCGATGGCCAGCATCACATGGATGCTCTTGCTACGAGTACCCGTGGGTTGCCCGGAGCGGAAGGGCTTATTGCCACCCCTGTCAATACCATACAAGGACTTATTGACAATGCCTTGCGGCCATAACTCGCAGCACAAGGTGCACTTGGTGCCTAAGGCGCTGCCGTGCAGGCATGTGCCTGCGGCACCAGGATGGCAAGGAGCAAATCAACTTCCTAAAGCCAGGGTTAAAACCTGCTTTCCTTCAGGTTTGCACCCGTTACCTAGGCTTCGAAACCAAGTGTAGCACAGAGGCCACACACTATATATACGTTAAGCACGCGCAGGGGGTTACGCCTTTTCCCGAGGTATCCAATGAGTAGTAGGGGAACTTGAACCGCATTGCCAGCCTGTACTGATCTACCGAACAGCGCGCGTGCCTCACGCATGTATAGGCGTGGGAATCTGTATTGCGTTGGATGGAATGGCCATGCATGGTCGGCGGCAATTGTGCCAGTAACCGCAGTGCGACAACTGCTATGCGGCAACCGCCATGCGGCTAACCACCAGGCCAAGGCATGTGAAGTGCTCGCCTGTACGGCGTACGGCACATGTACTGCCTTGCTCTGGTGGGCGCTGTCAGGGCTTATTCGCGGGTAGTATCTAAGCCGTTAGGGGGCGACGCTTATAGGCGTTACACCTGATTACCTGATTCAATGAATGATTTCATGCAATGACGACTGTTAGACCGCGCGAAAAGGTTTTCTCGGACTGAATGTTGTGGGATCGGCGACCCGGGAAGAGGAGTGCTCGAGATTCCAGGTGCCTTCTTCCAAGTACCGTTGCACCAGGGCCCATTATAGGACATAAGCACCATATAGGCGTGTTTTTAGGCGTGTTATGTCGCGCACATTGCCGCAAGCACCTGCCACATCCCCGCCTCTTTAGGCAGCCAGGATTATTCTCAATGGCAGATCCCGCACCAATTGTGCTTCCAGTTCACAAGATTGAACAGAGAGCTTGCAGTGCGATGCACCGTATGGCGGTTGCTAGCAATATTCAGCCATGTACTATACGAACTTAGTTTAGATGAGATGTTTTGGCAAGCAAGAGTGGTTAGATTCACCGCGTAAGCACGAATCCGTGAGACAATAGAGACACGCCCGTCCCCTCAGTTAACAAAGCAGTCGATGCATCTTGTCGTACACTGCTGATGTACAGGCAAACCTACCAAGCAGCTAACAGCATTCGCTTCTTTGCGCAGGCGTCGTCGAGGGTCTCTTTACCTACAGCCCCAGCTGCCTATGGGCACATTCGGATGCGAGCACCAGAGCTCTTATCGAGCTCTTGTTTGGTGTCCTCACGCCGTGCGCCGTCATGCTGGTGGCTCTGACAGTATGGATGATTGTCAGGTAGGTGCGATGTACCGTACAGTCCCTCCCCAGTCCTCCCCAAAGTCCGAGTCGGCCGGGGTTGATAGTGCAAGTGTTGGTTGCACTATTGGTTGCATTGCTATGGATCGGGAGGATTCGCAATTGACTGGAGACTCTGCCGCTTGTAGCACGCCATATCCTAAGTGCACGGCACTGTGGGAAAAGGTGTATGTATTGCGCATGTCCGAGGACCGTTGCCACGGTACTCATGCACGAACGGCATATTCTCGGATGGACAGAGTTTTGCCCGTTACACTGCTACACCGCTGCACTTTTGCATTCGGTCACACCAAACCGTAGCAGCAGATGGCAGCAACAATCAAAGCGTATGGATACATGCGTATTGGGCCCAATGATAACAATAACAATAGTAATAAAAATCATCATAGCAATAGTATTAATAACAATCATAATAAACATAGTAATGATAATGATGGGAAGATCATAATAAACACAGTAATGATAATGATAGTAGTAATAGTAGTAATAGTGATTATAGTTTTACGCATCGGTCAAACCGGCGTGTGTTTGAGCGTCCGGGTCGCACGAGCATGTCCGTGAGATTACCGGTTCTTTACGTCTGCAGCAGGGGGGCTGCGTGTCAGAAACTAACCCAGACCGGCCTTGGGCCACACGTGGGCGGTACGGCATGATACGGGCACAAGGTACTTAGGTACGCAGGCCCACCGAAAGGACATCTCGAGCATTCCTCTTGCTACGTGACACTGCGCCTGATGACAGACAGCAACCACTAACATACGGGCCAGAAATCATTCGACCCCTATGGGGATCGAGCCCGAGACCTCTCGCATGCCAGCCACCTCCACGGACTTTTGTCGTGGCAAGGCCTCGTCCAGTTTTTCCTTCCACTGCTGGCTGGAGATGTATCGGGCATATGCATACGACTGGCATATGTATGCGTTGAGTCCCTACTCGGCTGTACGGTAAAAAAGGAAAACAAACGTTACGCATGTATGGGCCATACCCTCGTGTGTTAATGGGCCAGAGGTGTTGTCGTCAGCCGTCAGCAGGGCTATGCGGCTTTTCAATTTCACCTGGCACTACTGGCACCATACATCCTTTTCCCATGCTCTCGATCATGGCGCCGGCAGGTTCGGCTTTTTCCGGCTTCGGGCATGCTCCGCTCCGCCCACTCGCTCCGCCGGTTTGTTGGCAGCATAGGCTGTATGCCCAGAAGCAAGGGAGTTGGATCAAACTGCCCAAGGTATTCAATCCCCCCCGACCTTACGGAGGCTTTATTCAGTGCGGCATCAACAGCGGTTCATTTGAGGGCACTAAATCCGGATGGGGCCCCTGGAGCCGGGACGAGCACTGAAGTTTGCAGTTAGTAGTAGTAGTAGGTTCGTTACAAGGGGGGCCGCAGGCCGGGTGACAACCAGGGCTGCCCAAGAACGCCAGAACGAGAGACAGAGCCAAACGGCACAACGGGGCCAAAAACAGACAACGAAAGGACGCCGAACCAGCGAGGTGAACTGAAGCAAGAAACAGGCAGCCATTGTCAGCGCGGGCAATACATAGGCCACATCAGCGCGTCAAAGGGAGGAACCATCTGCATGCATGCGCACACGAACAAGCAAACGCTCAGCCCGCATTCAAAGCGGTGGGGAACCAAAACAGGACCAAGGATGGCCGCAAGCACGCACACCAAGAGGGGTGCACACAACAGACGAACACGCACAGCAACGACCAGCAGCAAAGAGCGGTTCGTAATGGCTGATTAGCCCAGAGCGGCAGCGCCGTGTTAGGTCAGGATTACCAAGCGGAGTTCGGTAAGTAGAGAGGTCAAAAGGCGGATCGGCAACGTTTGGTGGCGTTCAGAGTGCTGCAGGTGGCCACCTGCTGCTGTCGTCCACGCGACCAGAGAAATTGGCACCAAGCATACACGCCAGGTACCTGGGCCGGGCGCTCCAGGCAGCAAGCGGTGCGCACTTGAGCGCTCAACCATCTAGAATGCATACGGGAATCGACCTGCGCCCTACCAGCCACGCCATGAACGTCCAGGCTCCCGCCGGCTGGGCTCCGCCCCTAAGTGACAGCGGCGATGGGTACCAGTTCGGACTTTATCTCTCCGTCAGCTGAAGTGCAAAGCACGCGCGGATGAACAGGAGACCGGCAAGCAGTATAAGGCTCAACCTTTGTCGAGTTGATTCTCAATCAACTGACCTGGCCGTCGGGAAACGGGCTTTTCTAGCACCTAGTGGGGTAGTGACGATTGCAATCGTGTAACGGGCAAACTCTTTCCATCCGAGAATCTGCCGTTCGTGCATAAGTACCGTGGCAACGTTCCTAGTATATGAGCAATATGACACCTTTTCCCACAGTGCCGTGCACTTAGGATATATGGCGTGCTACATTTGGTTTCGAAGCCTAGGTCACGTGTTCAAACCTGAAGGTAAGCAGGTTTTTACCCTTGCTTTAGGAAGTTGATTTGCTCCTTGCCATCCTTGCGCCGCAGGCACATGCCTGCGCGGCAGCGCCTTAGGCACCAAGTGCACATTGTGCTGCGAGTCATTGCTGCAAAGCATTGTCAATAACAAGTCCTTGCACGGGATTGATGTTAATGCTGGTCATCGACGGTGTGAGTCTCATGGGACAACGCATCGGCTCGCGTGCGTGGACGCGGCTTCGCAGCTTGGTGGGGAGGACTGTAACGGGCTAAACGGGCGAAACTCTGCCCATCCGAGAATATGCCTTTCGTGCATGAGTACCGTGGCAATGGTCCTCGGATATTCGCAATACACCTTTTTACACAGTGCCGTGCACTTCGGATATGGCGTGCTACAAAGTGCAGGGAGCCGGTTCCACCGAACACACTCGACCACAACACCGTTTGACACACGGAAACAAGCGGCGTCAGATGTGTTGCAAACAGACGTCGGCAACCTTGTTGTACTTGTTGCCGCACACTTTTGCCGCGTATTGGCCAAAATCGCTAGTTGCTCGCCCCGCTCCTCTCCAATCGGAGCGCTGCCTGGGATTACGTGCCCTCAAAGTTCAAGGAGTCTCCGTATGTAGAAACGGTCCCTCATGAATTTGGAGCAAGGCAGGCCTTGCCTCAAGAACACTCGAGCCCAGGACGAGCCCTTAGCGGCCGCCCCAAGCGCACGCAACCCTCCGACGCCGTTTTGACCGCTGCGTAAGATTGTATTGTTATTGGTATTGTTATCCAGCCCCCTTATCACACGCGGGTTTGACCATGCGTAACATTGTTGTTATCATTGTTGTTTTTGTTTCTATTGTTTTCATCATTACTATTGTTGTTGTTATTGTTGTTGTTGTTGTTATTGCGGCCATAGTTCCCGCCTTGAAGGATGGTCAATTATGGCCAGGTCGGCATTTTCCCCTAGGTAGAAAGCTACAGGTTCAAAATTTGAACCCGCAACCTTCCTATCTATAGCGGCGTCACCAACAGCACTACAGCTATGAACCCCGGCCAACTCAGGCCTTTGGGGGGACTGGCATTAAAGGGGAAGTATTATGACGCTTGGGTCATACCCGCATGTGTTAAGGGGCTAGGTGATGTGCCGTCAGGAGGGCTCTGCGGCTTTTCGGGCTACGGGCACGCTCCGCCTACTCGCTCCGCCTGGTTGGCAGCATAGCCGGCATAGCCGCCTCAAAGGGTGGTCAACCATGCCCAGTACGGCAGTTCCCCCCGCAAGAAGAAAGTTGCAGGTTCGAAGGTTCAAACTCGCAACCTCCCGATCCATAGCGTTGTCACCAATGACATTACCGCTATGAGCCCCGGCCAACTCGGACCTTTGGGGGGGACTGGCAATGACTGAATACCGCATAATCAACACTTGGTTCTGTGAACATGGGTGATTATGATCACCAAGTTGCATGCTTTTGCGCACTGCCTGCACAGCCTACTTGCGCCAACGGTGCTTGCGCGCGCCTCGCAGGTTCATGTGCCATATGCCGTTCTATCAAAGGCACTACGGCATTGGGAATCTGCAGACCTCCTCTGCAAAGCCCGGACACGGGCCAGTCATGACCGCCGAGGTTTTAGGCAGCGGAGAGAAGGCAAGCGGCCCTGGTGCTGACGACCCCAAGCGGGCGGACGAGGTACGTAGGTACCAGCCGCCCCCGGGTGATGAAATTGCGTAGTACCATACAATAAGTACATTATTGTATGCGCAGGTACCTACTAGAAGTAGTACACGGATAGATGGACGGACATACAATAAGTACATTATTGTATGCGCAGGTACAATAAGTACATTATTGTATGCGCAGGTACCTACTAGAAGTAGTACACGGATAGATGGACGGACCGGCTGTGACGGTTGAGATTTCGGCTAAGTGCTTGTCATACACCGGCGGTGCGTCATGCACATCCGGGTCACGGGCGGGCATGCATGGCCGGCTCTGTACATCTTGACAACATGTATGTGTGCCATGCCCATCATATCATCACCACTGCTAGCTAGCTAAGCGATGCGCCGCGCGATGCTGCGGCGACGTTATGTTGTGTTATGTTACAGGCTATACAGGCTGCTACCCGATACGAACCAGAGTGGTCAGGGTAGTTCATTCAGCGCCATCTGGCGTACGTGAATCAAGCGGTGCACAAATTCAGCGAGTGCACGTGCATCCGACATGTTCATGAGCGTCTTCATATCTTGCTCAGAATCCAAGCGCGCCCGAAAAGCATCACGCAAAACACCAAAAATGAGGGCACTCCAGAGCAACATGCCGTTCATCTTCTTGCGCCATTCCCCCGCTGAGCATCACGGCAGAGAAGGAAAATCCTGTCGCTGCGTGTTGATGAGGTGTACGAGCGCAGCGCGCAGGTGACAATCCTGTTTTGGCACGGCCGGCTACGAGCGGCCGCGAATGCGCACGGAGGGCTATAGTTGGCGTCGACCCTTTTACCTGCACCTATGATGAGTAACTGCGTCGCCCATGCAGGGGGCCAGCGCAACGGGATCCGATTGCAGAGCGCACAAGGACCTCCAGAAAACCTCTGCAGCGCAACGACAACCGATTTACATGACGGCCACTTCGTCCATGCAGTTGGCAGCAGCCGGTGGAGCCAATGGAGCCAACCCCATGGTGGGTCAGCGCGGAGCTAGTACAGCTGTGAACATGCCACTGCGAGGCTGACGTCGTGCTATGAGAATGCTTATTGGAGCGGGCTACTTGCCAGCAGACCGTGATGTGCCTCCTACTCGACCGCAGACTTGTATGATCTTCCCAAACTTTTGGATCCCGTGCAAAAGAACCCGCCCACCCGGAAAGAGACAGCTGCAAAAACGGAAGCCTGCCTGTTACACAGCAACAACCGACGACGACGAAAACAGGAAGCCTAACTGCCGCGACCGAACCCGCGCAGAAAACAGCAGCGCAAGCAGCCGAACAGACGCAACAAGTGCGCGTGCATGCTGTGCTGTGCGAGCCACCCGCCTGGTGTACGCTAGCGTGCCGAGCGTACCGCAGACTTGTATGGTGGAAAAGCAGTTCACCTCCCTTTGCAGAACGCCCGTGTGTTACGGCGCGCTCCTTTGCAACCACCCTGTTTTGTGGTGGTGTTTTGCTGAGGCTGGTGCCGGAGCTGCTTGCGAAGCGCGCGCCTGAGCAGATGCTTGCAGTTATGCCGCGGTCCCGCAGCGCGGCGATGGACAACGCACACATGCACTGCTTAGAATAGCCACAAGCGTCTTCCAATGTGTACAGGAGGCAGGAGGTCTCGACGTGCTGTTGATCGGTATGCAGGAGGTCTTTGCGTTGACTCCCGTCAGTGTCAAAATCAACATCCTGCTGCACGTGCTACTCGCGCACGGTACATGCATATGCACGTGCAATTGACCGCTGCGTGTTGTGAATTTGGTGTTTGGCCGCAAACGTGTACTCGTGTGAACGGGCGAACACCGGCTGTCGCTGTTTGCACGTTCTCGCCCGTTTACAGGCGTCTCCCGCCGGACGAGGCTGTCGCTTACGGGTCCGGATCATCCCAACATCGGTTGGAAACGAAGCCCCAAGAACCGGAGCCGGCCAAGCTTGCTGTGGAATGCACGGCAGAACTTCCTTCAGTGCATGCGGA
>JAZKJV010006637.1:0-39225 GCA_037367405.1 Ottelia alismoides | reverse complement strand
TGGAAACACTGGACGAGGCCTTGCCACGACATGAGTTCGTGGAGGTGGCTGGCATGCAAGAGGTCTCAGGTTCGATCCCCATAGGGGTCGAGGAGATTTTTGGCACGTTTGTTGGTGGTTGCTGTCTGTTCATCAGGCGCAGTCCCCCTGCTGCAGACGTTAAGAACCGGTAATCTCACGGACAATCTCACGGACATGCTCGTGGACCCGGCAGCTAAAGAACACGCCCTGGTGGCTGGGTAGTTCGTAAGGCTGCTCCGTGCTAGCCCATCGTGCCCAGCCCCCTTAACACACGCGGGTTTGACCCAGCGTATTGTTGTAGTTAAACAACATTCTGGCCTGACCGATGCGTACACAAATGTTGTTATTATTCTTATTCTTGTTTTTCTTATCATTGTTATTATTGGTATCTTTGTTTTTATTTATTGTTGTGTGTTATTGTTTTTATTGTTATTTGTTGTTGTTTTGTTGTTGTTTGTTGTTGTTGTTGCTGTTGTTGTTTGCTGTTGTTGTTGTTATTGTTATTGTTGTTGTTGTTGTTGTTGTTGTTATTCGTCACCTCATTGCATGCCGTCATCGCTCCCGTTTCCCTGCCCTGCAGTCCCGCCCTCTCCGCCCTCTCCACAGCCACCACCCCGTCCCCCTCCGAGACCCCCTCCAAGGCCGCGCCCTCCAAGACCCCCTCCGAGACCCCCTCCGAGACCCCCTCCGAGACCCCGTCCAAGTCCCCCGAGGCCTCGACCCCGTAAAATTCCCTCTCCGAGACCCCCTCCGAGACCTCCACCCCGCCCCCCTCCAAGACCCGCGCCCTCCAAGGCCCCCACCCCAGCGTAAGCCGGAGTGCCTAAAGTGCCATCAGCAACTAGTGCCGGGCCTGCACTGCAGCTTTGCCACCTGCCGTTAGCGGGTTACTGTGAGATGCAGCATTATGCGCTGTGGGCGCCGCTTCGTACCACTGCCGATAGCTACGAACATGGTTCAGGCCTTCGTTTTTCAGGCCTCTTGCCCCGCTGCCCCGCCAGCGGCACGACACGGTCGATACCATGATCCTATGGCACCTCGACTCGAACCTTGTCGCGTTTGGATATCCGCCTCACGGGACCATCAATGGGATTCATGGTGCGCACTACCTGTATTGAACGTGTACGCGACAACGCGTGTAAGGAGAAAGTAGGGAGCAAGAGAATGCAACTAATATTGGCCCAGTTAGCCCAGTACCTCTGAAGTGTGATGCCATCGGGCCGTGAGGCGATCAGCCGCTGGCTGAAATTGCTGACGATGCGCGCACCACTACGGGGACTGAAGCAGTCCCAAGAATGACCATCTTCGGTGTTATGCAAGTCGAAGTGGCGGATGGAATCGACGATCGCACAGGCGTCCGCTTCTTTCTTCAATGGCTGGCTTATACCCCTGGAACCCCTGCCGGCTGCGATATCCCCACCCCCAACGTGTACCTCATGTGCCTGCGGGCTGTTCCTGGCTACAGCCCCATTCCTCATCTCCACCTCCGAGTCCCCCTCCGCCCCCTCCGAGTCCCCCTCCGAGCCCTCCGAGCCCTCCTAGCCCTCCACCTCCACGTAAGCAGGACGGAGGGCCATCAACAAGTAGTGTCGGGCCTCACTGCATCTCAGTAATCTCAGCCATCTGTCGATAGCGGACTACTGTGAGATGCATTCATTGTACGCTGTCGTGCCGCTTCAAACCACTGCCGCTAGTACGAGTATGTTCCAGTTCTTTTTTCTCAGGCTTTTGCCCCGCTCCCCGCCAACGGCATTACCTGGTTAATACCATGATCCTACTATGGCACCTCAACTCAAACCATCGTCGCGTTTGGCGGCGGGGATCCGCCACATCCAACCTGTTGGCTATTCCAAATTCCCTACGGAACCACGGGAGACCCACTTGCTACACTTGCACAGCGTGACCATAATGTTATAAAAACAATAATGTTTATATCAATTTTTATAATGATGATGATAATAATGGTGTTTGTTATGATTGTGATAATGATGATGATAAGGATACAATGATAGTTAAATAATCATGATAATGTTACGCATCGGTCGAACCGGCGTGTGTTTTAGTTGCCGGGTCGCATGAGCATGTCCGTGAGATTACTGGTTCTTAAAAGGGGAAACGTTACGCTTGGGTCATACCCGCGTGTGTTAAGGGGCCAGAGGTGATGAGCCGTCAGCAGGGCTCTGCGGCTTTACAAATCCGCCTGGCACCATCCTTTTCCATGCTCTCGGTCATGGCGCCGGCATGTTCGGCTTGATCCGGCTACGGGCATGCTCCGCTCCGCCCACTCGCTCCGCCTGGTTGGCAGCATAGCCCCCGCCTCTAAGGGTGGTCAGCTATGCCCAGGACGGCATTTCCCCCCGCAAGTAGAAAGTTGCAGGTTCAAGGATTTGAACTCGCAACCTCCCGATCCATAGCGATGTCAACAATGACATTAGCACTATGAGTCCCGGCCAACTCGGACCTTTGGGGGATTACTGGTTCTTAACGTCTGCAGCAGGGGGACTGCGCCGGATGACAGACAGCAACCACCAACAGACGTGCCAGAAGTTCCTCGACCCCTATGGGGATCGAACCCGAGACCTCCCGCATGTTACCTCCGTGAACTCATGTCGTGGCAAGGCCTCGTCCAGTTTCTCCTTCCACTGGCGGGAGATACAGAGTGACCACATCGTGATCCTTCCCTCAAAGGGATCGAGCGACGGACGGACTGAGTCCAAAGTCTGAGCTACAGACATACACTGTCAGAGCTACAGCAGGCAGTGGGCTCACGTCGCCGTCGCGCGTAGCTCTTTTCAGGGTCCAATTAGGCCAAGTTCAAGCTATGTCTGTCGCGGTCGCGGTGCGATGATGTCCACATTCATGCATTAGTATGGATTGGTTTACGGCTGAGAGAGAACAGCCGTGGTTGGGTTGCACAACAGGTTCTAGGGGCATAGGGGGCAAACATGAAGCCAATATAAAGTAGTGCCCACCTCGTTCCAAGAGCTCAGGCTTGTTTATGAACAGCCGTAGCTGCAAGTGCCGATGCATGTGATTAATGTGATGCATTGGATTTGCCATCCGCCTGATTCCAACGGTCCTCGGATGAACACATGCAGCCAATGGACCGTGGACCTATGAGCCCAACACAGACTTCTACGGCAACGACATTATCTGCCTTGTAACGAGGCCAGCAGCGGCCGGCAGGTTCAACGACTGCGGCGCCCAGTGCCTGGCAACCGTTGGCTGCAACGCCTTCACGTGGATACGAGAAGATCCCGCGGGTATGTGGTGCTGCCTCAAGACGCAGCGTGGAACCGACATCCGGAACGACACGCGGCTGTATTCGGGGGTTCTCACACGTAAGTGGAATGGGCTGTCGACACGTTGAATGTACGCCTTGTGTCGGTGCACAACTAAAGTGGCCACATTCCCTCTGGAACCATGGGAGGCCCCGCCACTCGCACAGGGTGATGACCACGCACACCCTACCTTGCCATGCATGTGCACCACTGACGGTGGCAGACAAATGCTCAGTAGAATGTGTATGTGGCGGTGGATGAGCGATTCGTAAAGATTCATAAGGCCCTGCCCCTGCACAAAACGGGGAACCGTTACGCTTGGGTCATACCCGCGTGTGACAAGGGGCCAGAGGTGCTGAGCCGTCCGCAGCCGGGCTCTGCGGCTTTACAAATCCGCCTGGCACCATCCTTTTGCACGCTCTTGGTCATGGCGCCGGCATGTTCAACTTTTCCGGCTACGGCATGTTCGGTGATTCCGGCTACGGGCATACTCCGCTTCGCCTACTCTGTCTGCCTGGTTGGCAGCATAGCCCCGCCTCACAGGGTGGTCAGCAATGCCCAGGACGGCATTGCTCGTCCCGCAAGTAGATTGTTGCAGGTTTGAAGATTCGAACTGGCAACCTCCCGATTCCGGAAGCGATGTCACCACTGACATAGCGCTATGAGCCCCGGCCAACTCGGGCCTTTGGGGGAATACATGTGACTTGAAGCATGGTTGGAGCCACTTGCTCCAGTTGAATACTTGCAGGACGGTGCCTTGAAGGTTGCTGAGTGCCTTGCGCCACGCACACTGCCTTTCGTCAACTTCATTGCATGCCGCCTCCTCTCCCGTTTCGTTCCCTGCCGTGCAGTCCCGCCATCTCCGCCCTCTCCACAGCCACCACCCTCTCCACAGCCACCACCCTCTCCACAGCCACCCCACCCTCCGAAACCACCCCCTCCAAGCCCCCCACCTCCACGTAAGCCGGCGTGCCTAAAGTGCCATCAACAACTAGTGCCGGGCCTCACTGTATTCTTGCCATCTGCCGTTAGCGGGTTACTGTGAGATGCAGCATTATGCGCGGTGGCGCCGCTTCGTACCACTGCCGTTACTACGAACATGGTTCAGGGTCTTCGTCTTTCAGGCCTCTTGCACCGCCGCCCCGCCAACGGCACTACACGGTCAATACCATGATCCTATCGCACCTTGATTCAAAACCTTGATGCGTTTGGAGGTCCGCCTCACGGGACCATCAATGCGATTCATCCGCCATGGTGCGAACTACCAGTATTGAACGTGTACGCGACAACGCGTGCAAGGAGCAAGTAGGGAGCTAAACCCACTAAAACCATAGTTGGCCGGCATCTGAAACAGTCCCAAGAATGACCATCTTTGGTATCATGCAAGTAGAAGTGGTATTGGCGGATGGAATCGACGCACAGGGGACTAAGGCGACTGCTTCTTCAATGGCTGGCTTGTACCCCTGGAACCCCTGCCAGCCTCGATATCCTCACCCCTAATAGCGTGTACCTCATGTGCCTGCTGCGGGCTGTTCCTGGCTACCCCCCCCCCCCCCCCCTCCCTTCCGAGACGCCCAACCTCCACGTGAGCAGGATTGCCAGCTAAAGCTAATGTCGGGCCTCACTGCATCTTTGCCATCTGCCGTTAGCGGATTACTGTGAGATGCAGCATTGTACGCTGTCGTGCCGCTTCAAACCACTGCCGCTACTACGAGTATGGTTCAGTTCTTCGTTTCTCAGGCCTTTTGCGCCGCTGCCGTTCCGCCAACGGCATTACGCGGTGAATACCACGATCTATCTATGGCACCTCGGCTCATAACATCGTCGCGTTGGGAGATCCGCCACACAGAGCCATCAAACCTCGGCTGTTGGTCACCGTTTAGAACGTGTACGCCAAGTGTGGACAAAAGTGGCTATTCCGATTTACCTAAGCAATCATGCGAGGCCCACTTGCACAGAGTGACCACATCCTGGTCCTCATCCTCAACGGCTCGCGCGACAGAGACGTGAGACCACTGTCTGAGCTGCAGATAGTCACGTCTCCATCGCGCGTAGCTCTTTTCAGGGTCCAGTTAGGCCAAGTACAAGCTATGTTGGTGGTTGCGGTGCGATCTATAGTAATCATACAAAGTTACGCTGGGTCAGACGCGCGTGTGTTAAGGCGGCTGGGCACGATGGGCTACATGCTGAGCATGGAGCAGCCTTACGAACTACCCAGCCAGGTGCGATCTGTAGACGACGTCCACATTCATGTATGGATATGGATTGGTTTACGGCGGCTGAGAGAGAACAGCCGTGGTCGGGTTGCACAACAGGTTCCAGGGGGCAAACATGAAGCCAACATAAAGTAGTGTCCACCTCGTTCCAAAGAGCTCAGGCTTGTTGAAGAACGGCCGTAGCTGCAAGTGCCGATGACTTGTGATGCATTGGATTTGCCATCCGCCGGATTCTAACGGTCCTCGGATGAACACATGCAGCCAATGGACCGTGGACGTATGAGCCCAACACGGACTTCTACGGCAACGACATCAACTGCCTTCATGAGCCGAGGCCAGCAGCGGCCGGCAGTTTCAACGACTGCGGCGCCCAGTGCCTGGCAACCGTTGGCTGCAGCGCCTTCACGTGGGATACGATTCTATGATCCCACCCTGAATATCTGGTGCTGCCTGAAGACGCAGCGTGGAACCGACATCCGGAACGACACACGGCTGGATTCGGGGGTTCTCACACGTGAGTGTAAAGGGTTGTCGGCACGTTGAATGTACGCCTAGTGTGCACTACTACTCACACAGAGTGATGACCACGCACACCCTAGTTATATCATTAATTACTATAACAGCGAGTGATAGTGATGATGATAATAATGTAAAAATATTAATAATACTAACGATGTTTGTTTTATTTGTTTATCATTTTTATGATTGTTTTTGTTTCTTTATTATTGTTGTTGTTTTACGCATCGGTCAAACCGGCGTGTACGTTAGCTGCCGGGTCGCACGAGCATGTCCGTGCGAGTAACAGGTTTTTAACGTCTGCAGCAGGGGGGCTGCGCCGGATGATAGACAGCAACCATCAACAGACGTGCCAGAAGTCTCTCGACCCCTATGGGGATCGAACCTGAGACCTCTCGCATGCCAGCCACCTCCACAAACTTATGTCGTGGGAAGGCCTCGTCCAGTTTGCTCCTTCCACTGGCGGGAGATAGGGGCCGCAGGTGATGTGCGGGGCTTCACAAATCCGCCTGGCACCATCCTTTTCCATGCTCTCGGTCATAGTGCCGGCATGCTAGGGGGTTCCTGGCTACGGGAATGTTCCGCTCCGCCTACTCGCTCGCCAGGTTGGCCGCATAGCTCCCGCCTCCAGGGGTGGTCAACAATGCCCAGGACGGCATTGCCCCCAACAAGTAGAAAGCTGCAGGTTCGATGATTCGAACTGGCAACCGCCTCCCGATCCCGCACAGCGATTTCACCAATGACATTAGTGCTATGAGCCCCGGCCAACTCGGGCCTTTGGGGGAATACATGTGACTTGATGCATGGTTGGAGCCACTTGCTCCAGTTGAATACTTGCAGGACGGTGCCTTGAAGGTTGCTGCGTGCCTTGCGCCACACACCTTTCGTCAACCTCATTGCCGCCACCTCTCCCGTTTCCCTGCCCTGCAGTCCCGCCCTCTCCGCCCTCTCCACAGCCACCACCCTCTCCACAGCCACCACCCTCTCCACAGCCACCACCGTCTCCTCGGCCACCACCCTCTCCACAGCCACCACCCTCTCCTCGACCCCCACCCTCTCCTCGAGCCCTCCCCCCTCCGAGACCGCCCCCTCCAAGCCCGCCACCTCGACGTAAGCCTGAAATGCAATCAACAACTAGTGCCGGCTCACTGCATCTTTGCCACCTGCCGTTAGCGGGTTACTGTGACATGCAGCATTATGCGCTAGCTATGGTGCCGCTTCCTACCACTGCCACATGGTTCAGGTGTTTGTTTTTCAGGCCTCTTGCCCCGCTGCCCCGCCAACGGCACTACACAGTCAATACCATGATCCTATGGCACCTCGACTCAAACCTTGTCGCGTTTGGATATCCGCCTCACGGGACCATCAATGGGATTCATGGTGCGCACTACCTGTATTGAACGTGTACGCGACAACGCGTGTAAGGAGCAAGTATGGAGCAAGCGAATGAAACCGAACCATAGTGCGCCGGCATCTCTAAGGTAGTAGGTTCGTTACAAGGGGGGCCGCAAGGCCGGGTGGCACAAGGGCAGCCAAGAACGCCAGGACGAAGCGGAACGAGGCTGAACGAGACGAAACCGAAGCAAGGCAGACCGGGCTAGGCAACACGGCGGCGGCGCACTGCAAGGCGCCAAGCCGCAGGCGCTCAGCACAGAACTACGACCGGCAGCCAGCAACAGGCAACAGAGACCGGAAGCACGAGAGGCGAACAGCAGCCATCGTGCCGTGAGGCAACCAGCTGCTGGCTGTAATTGCTGACGATGCGCGCACCACTACGGGGGCTGAAACAGTCCCAAGAATGACCATCTTCGGTGTTATGCAAGTAGAAGTGGCGGATGGAATCGACGATCGCACAGGCGACCGCTTCTTCAATGGCTGGCCTGTACCCCTGGATCCCCTGCCAGCAAGATATGGAGACGCTCATGAACATGTCTGATCCACGTGCACTCGCTGAATTTCTGCACCGGTTGATTCACGCACGCCAGATGGCGCTGAGTGAACTACCCCGACCACTCTGGTTCGTATCGGGTAGCAGCCTGTAACATAACATAACATGGCATGGCAGTCTGTCGAGACGCAGCTGCTGGACTACTACTTGCTGGACGCGTTTGAGCCGCCGTCGGTGCCACAGTTTTCTGGGCCGGGCGCTCGTCAAGTGGGCGCGTAGCGCTCGTCAACAAGTGGGCAGGTACGAGACGATACGACAAACCGTACAGCGTGACGTGTACTGGCAGCGCCATCGGCGCATTTGCGCATGGCGCTGCTTTCAGCGGCACTGGCGGGAAGCTGCTTTACATACACGGCGCACCAGCGCCTTTTGCATGGCAATAAGGCTACACCAGCTCGTCATCACGTCCATTCCGATCCCGAGTCGCACAAGGAACACGGGGATCAACCCCACGCGTAAGGCAGCTCTTGCTCACGTCTTCCCAGCTGGCGAGGATACTGAAGCAGTCTGTGATCCTGTATAGGAAGGGCGTTGGCAGCTCGTCCACGTGGTCACATCGGAGACGGCCCTGCGCACTCTTCGTCGCAGTTCTAATAAACACGCCCGTGGGCGTGTAACTTTGCTTTGCACACCCGTTGGTTAGCCCTTTCTAGCGGCTTTTGGGTCCCAACACGCACGGCAGGGATCCGCTGGATGCTGGCGAGCCGTGCCGGCGCCGTGACCACCGGCCACTCTCGGCGACTCTCGGTGGCAGCGCCACGGCAGAGCACGGTGGGGGCAGGAAGGAACACTGTTGAGAGGGAGACTTTGCAACACGTCTCTCCGAAGTGCGCTGGCAATCTGCAGCCGAGCACAGCTCACCGGTGACCACCGGCCCGCCCATGGCAACACCACTTCTTTCCCGGGGCTGAGCATCTTTGCACGGGGCGTAGTGATATGCGCACTACTTCCATGCGTGCCACATCCGGCCTGATGACCCTTAGCGGCATGCTCCAGAGTGGCAGAACTGGAGGACGCGCAGCCTGCTACAGCGGCAGTAGCGGGAGCCACAGCCTCCCGCCGTCGGCGCTCCCGCTGGCCTCCGCGCCGTACCGGCATGGGCCTGCGCCGTCGACTCCAGCGCAGCTTGGCAGCTACCGCTGCGCAACCCGGGGCGTCCCGTCGTCACCTATGCCGCACACCGCTGCAGGCGCCCTCCGGCACGCCGGGCTGCTGGGCCTGGAGGAGGGCTGCCAGGGCGCTCGCGGCACCAGCAGGAGTTCAACGCGTGCTGCCATGGCTCCCCGGTCTGCGTTGCACAGTGCCGTGCCGTTGCGCTCAGCCTGGGTCGGCACACAGCACGCCAACCTCTGCGCAAGGGTCGGTGCTAGCAGCGCCTTGGGCCGCTCGTACGACACTGCATGCTGGACTCCAGGCGGCGGGTGTGCAGTCTGCAGTACAGCATGGCCGTGGCGCATGTACGCGACAAAGCGCAGCTCAACCGGCAGGCTGAAGGCCACTGCTGCAAAGACAGCCACATGTGCCGCCGTCATTGACCCTGTGGCCAAGGCGTACTGGGCAAGCATCATGGCCAAGATCGAAAGGTAGGTGCGTGTCGGGCGCATAGGTACTGACGTTCTGAGACGGGTGCCCACTTGTACGGGCGCAAGTGGTTTGTACCCCTGATGCACGCTGTTGGGACGTGTCCCTGAACACGCTCAACAGCAGGGAGCCACCTGCGCCACCGGCGCCACTTCCCCTATACCACGCTGCATTTGTCAGTCACTGCTACAGTGCAAGGGGCGCGTCGAGCCTGTAACACTTTTCCTGGAAGCTGCAATTTCGCCTGTAGCCGCCGTCCTTTGCTGCGCATCATGCTCTACCGCCTTCCTTGGCCCATTCCACGGCCTTGGCCCCGCGTGCCCACCCCCACGCCTCCCGCTTCCCGCCCCACCAGGCCCCAGCTGCTTACCCTGCGCGCCTCCCTTGAGGTTGATCATCCGCTGGGTGTCAGCCTGGAGAACGCCAAGGCGCGACGGAACAGGCGCCAGTGCTACAACGAATTCCTCCGGACAAAGAAGCAACACCCCACGGCGGTGGTGCTGGTGCGGGTGAGCATGGCTGGCAGAGGGCCAGCCGTGGCCGGCGCTGTGAGCAAATGAAGGGAGCGAGGGAAGGCGATTTCGAGCTTGAGAAATTGTTGGGCCGGGATGCTGCGGACTGTCAGGAGTTGTGAACGGGCCAACGGGGTGCTCGGGACTCGCTAACAGTCCATAAGCAACGGCGAAGAATGCACAGTACCAGTGCTGCTATCTTTTGTTCTTAGGCTCTGCGGACCGTACAGATTGCACCACAACCCAGGCCTTTTTCTTCTGTGACATGCCAAAGACTGGCCATCCGGCCGGCCCGTTTCTATCTTTGGCCGTACAGAACCCGTATCCAAAACCGCCAAAATCGCCTCTAGCCCCTGATCTACTTGTTTTTAGCAAAAGCGCCACACGGTGCGGCACGGCGCTCTGTCACCGCCCGCTGCGCGCATCGCATCGCATGGTTGAAAAACAGGCTGCCGCACACCCAATACCATGCGCATGCTTTGTTTGGCAAGTCAAGTATTCGTCGATGGTTGTCGATGGTGACGACTGGGCTCGGCTAGTCGTCATCATGCATGGCATCGAACAGCTCGGCAGACACGCCTGTCTATGGTTGTGCACTGGGCTGGGCCACCGGCCCAGGCTCATCGATCGACACTGGGAGGGAGGGGCTCACCGTCCATCAGGCAAGTACAAGGCTGGTGCACCACGCTGTGCTGTGAGCCTGAGATGCACATTGGCAAGGCAAAGCTGACAGCTACTTACACCGAACACAACGGCACCGCACCGCACCGCAGAAAGCAGCGCAGCACGCTGTTGCGCCCTGCGGGCCGCAGCCCTGCGGGCCGCAGCCCTGCGGGCCCCATATACGCCCTTTTAGGTTGCAGGACGGCGGGCCGTACCGGCCTGGAATGGTCTTTGACGCGCTCAGAACGGCGGCCCTGCGGGCCGCACACCTTCTCTGGCGGCCACAGAACGGGCTGCCGCCCTTCTGTGAAAACGGGCCTTTGGCCCGTGTCAACCTTCACACAGAACAAGATAGCAGCACTGCACAGGACAACTTGGGTATGAAGCTCAACGACCTATTTGGCGGGCTGGTAGTGCGCTGCGATGGCATAGCGATGGCAGTGAGGCGTGACGAGCCATGCGATGGATCTGAAACCCGTGACTAATCACTTAATGATAGTACTGCGCCGCAAACACGGGGATCTGACCAGCTGCCGCCAGCCAAGTGAAGAACACAAAGCGGAGGCGGCGCTGCGGGCAACCCCAACAACAACCAGATAGAGCGAGCGCGAGGCGAAGGTGCCACCGCCACTGCGGCACCAAGTGTGTGTGCGTGCGTGTGTGCGCTTCTTCTTAAGTGTGCGTGTGTGCGCTCCGCTGGGCACAGTCGCCAGTGAATGGGCGGGGCGTGCTTGAAGCGCAAGTCGTCGCTAGGACGCGACTGCTGCTGCCACTCCATCGTCCCCCCCCCCTGCCCCTGCGCAGATTGGGGAATTCTACGAGGCAATCGGCTACGACGCGCTGGTCTTGTGCCACTGGTGCAACCTCAACCCCATGCAGCCGGACACAGGCATCGCGGCGGCAGGGATGCCGCGAGAGTCCTGAGGTACTCATGCATGCAGGTTCTAGAGCGTCTGGGCGTCCTTTTGGCATGCGTGTGTACGTACTTTTGAGCCGCTTGGTCAGGCAACATCAGACGGCCCTGCAGCATGTATGTGTAGCGCGACCTGCAGCATGTGTGTGCGTTACCGTGCGTGCCTTGTGTACAGGGAATGACGAGTCGCATGCCTCTGCCACCAGGTGGCACACACACATAGCAGACCGGGCGCCCATGGCATTCAGGTGTTTCCGGTTATGGCCTTGCTGCTGTGGCACAATGCAGGCGCCACCTCAATAGGCTTATCGGCGACGGCAACTTCGTAGTGGTGAGGAACCCGGCCAGCGCTGGTGTGGTTGCACGGCCAGCAAGCCGAGACCGTACACCTCTGTGCGTTCAGCGACTGTTTTGCAGTGACGGCATGCGTGCAGCTACCTCCGGCATGCGTGCAGCTACCTCCGATTGTGCGTTATTGTCCCACCAAATCACCGGTTCACTAGCTGCTGCTGCTGCTACCATCGCCCTAATCGCCCCTCCTTGACCCATTCTCGCTGGTGGTCAGGCTATCGTGGAGGAGGTGGGGACGCTGCCGTCGCGTAGGGGCGTGCTGGGCCCCACCAGGGAGAGGCGACTGATGCCGCTGGTGTCATCGCTCAACCCGTACTATGAGTGGGGCACGGTGGAGGACGAGTACAGGTAGGGGAGGGGCTGCAGAGGGTGTCCCGTCCTGACTGGGGGGGAGCGGCGCGGGCTCCCGGCTCCTGGGCGCGCGCGCCAACCGCTGACTGTGACCTAGTGGCGGCGGCCAGTTGGGCGGCGTGCTGACGTGCTGGGCGCCAGGCAGGCAAACGCTCGGTGCTCGCAGCTGAGCTTTTGCTGGAAGCAGCTGTCTTGTTGCTGCGTGAACGCGATGGGGCGGTGTGTGTGTGTGTGTGTGGTGGTGGTGGTGGTGGGAGGGGTGGGGGGCGGGGGCAGCGTCCGAGCGGTTGGTGCACGCCTCGCAGTCGACCTGTGTTGTGCCGCCCCTTGGGCCGCCTCACCACTTTGCAGGGGCGACGACACCCGGTGCCCAAGCCGCTCACAGGCAAGTAGGGCGAGCGGAGGTCAGTGGCACGCCGCCGCGCGCCGCACGCAGGCAGCGGCACATAGATTGCCTCGCTCCAATGGTCGGCGCGTGTGCTGGCCTAGTGGTTCGTTGTGCTGGGGCACCTTCATGGTTCGGTTGTAGCAGATCGAAGTATAGTGGGGAGGGCACAGGTGTACTGATCAGGTGTTCTGAATGTGAAGCGCAGGCAGCGAGCCTGGCCTGGGGGCGGGGGTGGGGGTGCACGCCAACGGCCTCGTGGGGGTGCGATTGACCCTCCACACACCCCGCACCTTGCACCTCCGGCCCTCATCAAGCCCAGGCGTGTCCGCCACCAAGGCGGGCTACACCTTGATGCGCTACTACCCCGAGTCCTCCGCGCTGGGCCCTGCCGCCAGCGGCGTGGTGGTGCTGCGCCAGCTATCCTGGGAGGCGCTGTTGGCCAACCTGCACGCCAAGGGCCTGGCGCCGCCTCTGCTGGTGCACAGCAGCGTGCAGGAGCTGCAAGGGGTGGGTGGGTGGCCGGGCTGCATGTGTCGGCAGGCGACCGACCGGCCCGCCCGTCCGCGTGCGTCCGTGCTCGTGTACTCGTCATCCGGGCGGGGCAGCCGGGCCGGGCCGGGCGCGGGCGCGCAGCACGCTGTGTGGTGTGGTGCACAGGGCTGGCTTTCGTTGTTGGCGGGCGGCGTGCCCCCGTTCTCCCCCCCCCCATGGCTCGTCAGCCCACTCCCTGTACCCATCCCGTAACCGCATGAGCACAGAGCATGGCATGGCGGGCGCGTGCTGCGTGCATGCTGTTTTACATACTGGTGCAGTCACATGCCCTAGCCGCTTGCTTATCACCTGCCCCCTCCCTCGGACCCGGGTCGTCGCCCTTGCCCTGGCCCGGCCCCGGCTGCATGCAGGAGCTCAAGGCGCGGGTGGCTACCATGCTCGGCCAATCTGTGGGCGCGGACGTTGAGACCTACTCGGACGCCAATCCACTGATGGGCTTCAAGTACGCGGCGTGCCGCAAAAATGGGCAAGCCGGTCGCGAACGCGGACTCCATGAACGTGAGTTCGACGTATTGCTAGCTCTGGTACATTGTGACGCGTAGCGCACTGCAGTGCGTGCACTGCTCAGCAAAGGTGTGAATGGCACGGGTGCAGGCAAGCGGCTGCAGCCCGGGTTGCCGCGGCCGGGCGGGCTGAGGCGAGGCTGGGCTGCTGGCGGCCCAGGCCCTGACTGCCCCTCCCTTTTCTGCCCAAACCCCTCAGGTGCTGGAGGACTGCAGGCTTGAACGATCATGGTGTTTTTGGTAACGTGCGGGTGTTGCTGGCTGAGGCCCCACCACCGCTTCCCACTATGTATGCTGTACCGTTCCTCCCGCAGGACATTCCCCACGACCCGTCCGTTGCCGACGTCATCCCGCCGGCCGACTGCACGGTAGCGCAGCTGGGCCTGTCGGCAAGCGGCCGCGGCGTCCCATCACTGCTGATGGCGGCCCTGGATCGAGACGGCACACCGTCACAGGTTCGGGGCCGGACATGGCGGGAGGCACGGCCCGCAGATGGCTGTGCAGGCGGCACGGTGTGTTGCCGCCTGGCATCGTGCCCATGTGGTCAGGTGGTCAGTGCGCCCATCCCATGTCATGGGGGCCCGGTCACTGGTGATGATGAACCAACACCTTGCCTTCTCCGGCTGCTGCCTTCTTCATCCTCTGGTTGTTATCGTAGCGACCCGAGGTCGCAATGATTGCGACAGCAGTGCAGTGTGGGGCAGATGCGGCAGGAACAGGTGGCCTCCAACGTCAGTCGGTGACTGTCCGTATTAGCGATCGACGGGCTAAGGGTGCACGCGCAGGCACGTCTTCTGGCTTGCTGGTGCCATCGTAAGTTGAGGCTGATTCACCATGACGTTCACAATGACTCGCATGCGCATCGCAAGGCACACCCTTGTTTACGCGGCGGGGTTGCCGTGCAGGCTGTGGAGTGCATGCGGCGGCTCCTGCTGCTCCCGCCGCCGCCCAACGTGGCAGGGGCAATCCAGGTTCATCGTGCGCCGCCTTGCTGGTGTGCTGGACGCGCGGCCGCCTGCTGTGGCCGCCCCGGCCAGCAAGAGCAGCGCCTTCGGCATCGACAGCGCAGCGCGCGGCGCGGCACCGCCAGCATCATCATCATCATCAGCAGCAGCAGCAGCAGCAGCAGCGCATGGCGCGGCCAGCGGTGCCTGGCCGGCGACCTCCGCCGCCGCCGCCTCAATGCCAAACCTGTACGCTGGCATGCCCACTGCCAAGCTCACCATGCTGGTGTCAAGCGGTGCCGCGGCAGATAGGACCATGCGTGACGTGCAGGGTACGTACGGCACCGACGTGCCAGCCGTTCATGTGATGTACGCTTTTGCTATCCGCTGGGTCGCACGTGAACACGGCGAATCGGCTCGGAGCGCCTCCTCTTGGGTCCATCATCACTTGTCAAGCACACGCATCGAGTCAAGACTTGCACGACTCGCCACGCCGTGCGTATGCACGTTTGTCGTGCGTTTACGGCCGGCAGACTCGCGGTGCGGTACATCGATTGACCTTCGCGCTTTAGCCACGCTGAGCCACGGACTGCAGCAAGGTGCTGGCCCATACACGTCAGCCCCGCCAGTCTCAGGTGGCCTACGCCGCATATAGCTGCTAGAGCTGCACGCTGCGCCCCTCCCTGCCTCCCCCCGTCCCCCCCCCCCGCCCCTCGCACAGACATGCTGTATTCAGTCGAGGCGCTGCTGTCCTCCACGGACTGGTACCCACGTCAACTGCGCGCTGGTGGTGGCCCTGGAGTGGTGGCTGCAAGGCAACGGCACCGTCTGGGCTCAGATGCACCCCGACGACCTCGCTGCCGCATGCCGCCGCGTGCGTGAGCGCATCGCTTCGGTGGTGCCGCCGCTGGTGGAGGTGCCGCTGGACGAGGAGGACGAGTGGCTGGCAGGGTGAGTGCCGTTGGGGGTAGGGCCAGGGGCGTTGCAGAGCCATGTATGCTGCGCCGGCTGGTGGTGTTGCGTAGGGCAGGTTGTGCCGTGGCTGCGGTCACGGTGCGATCTTAGCCAACATGACCAAGCGCGGCGCCTGCGCTGTGTGGACGATGCCCGCACTCAGCCTGATTGCTCCGTAAGTCGCTGTTGCGCTGACAGCTGGTTGTTGGGGGTTTGCGGGCAGTCGGTGGCCGCCGTGTTTTCTTCCAGCGTGCGGCACGGCAGACCAAAGCGAGCTGCAGGCGTTTTCTGCGCGCTCGCGCCAATTGGTGCTCGCACCTGATTGCAGAGCGGGGGACGAGGCGGATGATGCAGCGGGCGCCTTGGCTGCAGCATTGACGGACGACGGCGATGGCGGTGACGGCAGCGCATCGGACGCGGATGAGGCGCCTGTCCAGCGCAGAACGCGGCGTGCCAAGGGCCCGGCCAGCGCTCCCAGTTCTGCGGCGGCGGCGGCGCAGGGTGGCCCGCCCGGCGCCCTCACTGCCACCCGCAGCAGCAGCAGCAGCAGCAGCAGCAGCCTGCAGGCATCAGCGCGCCAAGCGTTTGAGTCGGCAGGCCGGAAGCTGGAGGCGTACAAGCGCGGCATACGGGAGCAGTGCATGCCGGTGGAAGCGCAAACGGCGAGCCTCAGCTGCGGTTGTTGCTTCTGCAATGCGTGCATGGTGGCGTGTTCACGCGTCCTTGCACCCCGTGCGCCTGTGCGTGCGCCTCGTCGGTTGGGCTGGGGTGCATCATTACCGGTTGGACGTGCTCTTAGGGCGCGGCGTGCGCCTTGACCAGATGTGTTGTTACGGACGTGAAGGCTGAGGGGCGTACGCTCGCACGCACCGGTTGGTTGCGCGTGCCATGCGGTGCGCCCCAAAAGGCCGGCCGTACCGGCTGGCGGTGGCGTGCCGCGGCGCGCACCACACTTATAGGCTGAAGCCTCCCTATCCCGGTTTTGCCGCCACCTGTTCTTTTGGCTGTTTGGCCCCGCAGGTTGCCGCGGCGCGCAGCAAGGCGATGCAGGCCCTGCTTGCCTTCGTCGCGGCCGTGGACGCTGAGGGCGTGGAGGCGCAGGCCAGGTGGTCACGTTACGACAACGACGTATGGCTACAGGTTGGTGGGCGTGTGGGTGAGCGCAGTTATGCGCAACCAGGTGCCCCCGGCCAGCCGGCGTCAGATTCGAGCATCACCACGGCATTGCATGCGCTTGCTTGCATCCGCATCGGCAAACGCGGCGCCGTGCCGTTGTCTAGTCACCGTTAGTTCTGTCGTCAAGTCGATAACCCTTGCACGCATGCATTCGCGGGTTGCGCGGGTTGTCACTGACGCCCCCTCCCCGTTACGCACACGCACCCACGCACCCACACACGCGCGCTCGTACGGACTTTTCCCTGGCTGCACAGTTGGACCTGCCGCCCAAGCAGCTGTCAGACGCACGGCAGCGGCTGGCCAGGCGTCTGGGCTGCGACGTGGAGCACGCGCGAGACCGGCGCGGCGTGACGGTCAAGTACAAGGGGGCGCTGGTCACGCAGGACCTACGGGACGCCATGCAGGAGTACAGGTGGGCGGGTGGCCCTAGTCTACCGCTTGGCAGGCTCACACGGCACCTTGTACGTATATGGGCACGCCCACGGCCCCGTGCCTGACTGAGCACGTGATCTGCCAGGTGTGTGTAGCAGTCCTTGGGCACGTTGCGCCGATCCCGTCTGTGCTCTGCTCGGGCGTGCAGGGCGCGCGGGCCCGGGACCGGTTGGCGCTCCGCGCGCCCTCCGCCTGCCCTGCCCTGAAACCCACCTCGCCACCGCCACCGCTGCTGGTAACAGACCTCTGCCTGTTCGCTGGGAACGTAGCGTGTAGGCGCACACACCTGCAGACGTCGACAAGCTAGCCCGGCCCAGGCCCAGGTCCTGCGCCAGCCGCCCACACCACACCCCTGCACCTGCCCCTGGCGCTGGCGCTGCGCCCCCGCGTCTCCGTTGACGTGTGCGCGCCGCGGTGTGTTGTTGACTGCAGGGACGCGGCCGAGGCTGCCACGCGCTGCGCTAGCTGAGCACGTCCCGCCACGCCGGACTAGGCGCGCGACTGCCATCCGCAACCGCCATGGCCATCGGCTGTGACGGGAGGGATCAGATGCAGTACAGCCGACCGAGACCGGCAGTAGCGACAGCGATGCTTCAAAAGGCAAAAGGGCTGCATTGCATCACTACGCAGCCGCACGTACCAGGGATTATAGAGCTGTCATGGTGGTGTCAGTACACTTGGGCGTGCACCTGCAGCCGTCGGGCCTGAGAAGTGTTTCGGGCAGGCTAGGCTGACCGCTGGGACGCTGTCAGCGGGGGTCGTTGCTTGTTGCGCATGCGTGCCATGACGGCCGATGGGCACCACCCCACCGCTGCATCGCGACGATGAAGAGTGCTGTGCACTGTGGAATGCGGTCTAACGCCGCCCCAACAGTGGCTGTGTGCTGCACCACAGCCACTGACTGTGCCACCTATCTGCCACCTCCGCATCCCTCATGCTGACCCCCCGCGCGGCACGACATCGCACTAAACAACAACAACAACAACAGGGCGCGGCTCTGCTCAAGTCGCTCTGCCGCCGACCTGTCCGCGGACCTGCACCACGTTGCTGCGGCCAACGAGCTATCGATCCTCGTGACGGCGTTCTGCTCGCACGCCCGGGCCGCGAAGCAGCGGGGCTGGAGCAGGTGGGCAGGCGGGCGGGGCTTGGGTTGGGGCTGGGGCGGCGGGGTGTGAGGTATGAGATGGGCGGGAGGTCAGGCGGGCCAGCCCACTGCTGTGCGGTGGGTGTGCGGGTTGACGGCGAAGGATGGGGCTGGGTGGTTTCAGGCCAGAGGCAGATGGGCGGACCTGTAGCCGACCACTGTGCATCATCGCCATGGCACGACCGCGCGGCGTATGTGCTCCACCCCAGGTGCATCATCGCCATGGCAGGGTTGGAGTTGCCCCTGCTGCCCTGGCCTGGCCTGGTTCCATGCTCTTCCACTGCCAGCTCGACACCTGGCATGGTCCCCAACACAGCCCGGTCGTCACTGCACCTTCCTGCGCCTTCCCAGCCTGGGCAGCGTTCTGGCAATCGTGCATACCTTCCTCTGGCACCTGGCCAGAGTGCTGATGACGGTGTAGCCCTTCCGCGCACAGAGCAGTGCACACCCTGCTTCACCCCAGTCTCCCCCCCCCCCTTCCGCCTGCCGGCCGCAATCATGTGTAGCCCTGCGCTCGGCCTGCGCCTGGCCCAACCGCGGCCGAGGAGCCGTCCATGCGCCTCGACCTCCAGGTAGGGTACGTTCGCTGCACGTAAACCGCCACTCGTACATTCGCAGCGTTCATGCGCGCACGCGCATTACGCATTACGGCGCATCGAGCCATCTAGCCATGTTAGGACGGGCACCTGGGCCAGGTGGATGCTGCGGGCGCGTTCGCTGCATGCTGGGCCTTGACCTGATGCTGTGCTGTCCTATAGCTGCCCGGAACACCTTGTCGCGGCAGGCCCACCTTGTCTTTCAAGCCAGCATACCTGGCCTGGCGTGACAGCGCGCTTGGCGCGTGATGCGTACTGCCAGCTGCAGCCCCTGCGCATGCGGGCCTGTACGCTGCATCCCAAAGTGCGCGCAGGTGTAAAGCGGTACGTGGCACGAGCTGGACTGTGCTTGCCGGCATGCCGCGCAGGGCATGTGGCCGTACTGGCTGGAGCGCGGTGCCGCCGTTGCCAACAGCCTGACGCTGGACAACCAGATGGCGCTGCTGACCGGCCCAACATGGCGGGTAGGTGAGGGGCAGGCAGGGTGATGCGCTCATGAGGGGCAGGCAGCTAGGCCGGACGGGCGGACGATGTACGCCAGGCGCATCCGCGGCCTAGGGCGTTGGGTCAGGTCATCACTATGAATCAAGCACTGTTTCCCATCTGCGTCGACAGAATGCACTGGCGATGCCACGCCGGTCGGGCCCGCCGCCGTGCGAGCGCCGCCCAAACCTGCACCCGCGGCTACTCCAACCGGGCGCCGTCTATCCCCGCTCCATCCGCGGCTGAACCGGCGGAAGCGCCTCGCGACCGGTCCCGCTATACTGCATGCACCCCTTGTACGCGCAGGCAAGTCGACGGCCCTTCGCAGCGTCGCCGCCATCGCGCTGCTGGCCAACTGCGGCCTCATGGTACCCGCCGCCGCAGCGGAGGTGCCGCACTACAGCAGCATCACGCTGCGCAACTTCAGCGGGGACTCGCCGCTGGAGGGCAAGAGCGCTTTCGCGATGGAGATGGAGGATACCGCGTGAGTGGGGTGGGCAGATGGCGGGGCCGGGCTGTGCGCAGGCCGTCACGCATCTGCTGCACCCGTGGCTGCCACCCTGGCGGAAGCGCTCTGCTTGTGGGTGGGTGCGCGCTTATTGCAGTCCGGTCAAGCCCGGCACCCTGCCATTGTAGGCGGGTGTTGGGGTGGGGTAGGTGGAGGGGGCTCAAGGGATAGGAGCGTGCGGCAGGGAGGCGCTGTCGCAGATCCCAACCGGGGTGCCTGCTTGCTGTGCGTGTGTCGGCGTGGCATCCACTGCCCGATAATGATGATGCGCAGCAAGGCTCCGGCGCGTGTTGCGCACTGCGCCGAACGGCCGTGCGGTCGACCGGGCCGGCCTGATTGTGCGCGTCTGCCTGCGCCTCGGCTGGCAGCCTCGACCTGCTGGCGCGTGCCTCCTTCCCCATGTCGTGATGTGCGTACTGGTATGGTGACGCCACGTGCGGCGCTGCAGCTACTCCCTGGCAACCGCCAACCGGCGGTCGCTGGTGCTGCTGGACGAGCTGGGCAAGGGCACGGAGGTGGTGGCGGCAACGGCGATCGCGGCCGGTACGGCGCCGGCAGGGGGGGGAGCGAGCAACGGATTGCGACTGCGGTTCCCATCAATCAATCAATCAATCAATCAATCAATCAATCAATCAATCAATCAATGCGTGTCCCGTTGAATCCGTCTCCAGTGCGCGCGTCCTGCCGCCGTGGCATTTGGCGTGTGGACTGCACCCCAGCGACTTTCATGCAACCAGTGACGGCTGCAGCCGCGACCAAGCATGGGTGCTGGCAGCTGCCGCCACGCGTCCGACCCACCCACCCGCCTACCTGACCACCTACCTGCCTATGATGCGCCAATGATGCGCTCAAACCATCCACGCCTGGAAGTCAGGCACACACGTAGTGGCCGCGCCGTGGGCAGGCAGTCAGGCAGGTAGGGCTAGATGCTGCTCCTGCCGGGCAGGTGAGGGGAGCATATCATGCTCTCCCTCATCTCGGCGCACAGGTGTGCTGGAGGCTCTGGAGCGGGCCGGCGCGTCCGGCATCTTCGCCGCGCACTTGCATGACCTGGTGTGGATGATGCGGCCGCTGGCGGAGGCAGGGCGCATGCCGTTCTTGCGATGGAGGTGGTGGACGCGCAGACTAGCCGTGCCGCGGGCGCAGACGTCCCTGGAGCAGGTGCGTGGCCTTGACGCGCTGTCTAGTGCGGTGCCTTGGCTTTCCTGTTGGGGCAGGCCAAGGCCAGCGCATGCCCTCTCAGGCTGTGTTGCGGTTGTATGCGTGCCCCCCTGCCAAGAAGCCGGGTCATTAGTCAGGAGGCTCCCGGCCAGCACGCTACGACCTCCCTTCACCTCTCATGCCGGCGGATGGGTGGGCCGCCAGTGTGCCCCCCCCCCCCCCCGCACATGGGTGCTTCTGTGTCGTGCGACGCGTTGCCGTGCCGTGGTCCACCATAGCTCCAAACCCCTTACGAGGCAAGCCCACCCTGCGCGTCGCCGGTATGTGTGCTGATACGCTTCGGCCATGTGCTCTGGGTAAATCAATCTCGGCTATTGCTTGAACATGTGGTTACGTGTTATGCCCAAGGCAACTGACACTATCTGGTACCCCGGAAGAAACGTACATCCCCACCGCCGTGGCAGCAACGCATCCCATATAGCTCCGCCTTGCTGGTGTGCCTCTGCTGCCTCCTTTTGATCATAACAAGATTTGGGCCTGCCTTGCCAGCAGCCCCAATCCATCTGTTTCGTCCGTACGGGCGGCCTGCCCACCTGCACGGCCTTCTTTGCCTGCTGCGCCGTGCGTTTTTGCTGCAGGCATCCCGCAGCTGTCGCTCAAACCTACGTGGCGCATCAAACACGGCGTTTGCCTGCAGAGCCTCGCCCTCAAGGTGGCGCACGCGCACGGGCGTGCCGTACAGCGTGCTACAGGTGGGTCCGGCCACAGCCCTGATGTCGCATCGGGTAAAGCTTTCCAGATTCGGCCGTGCGTACAAGCAAGCACCGGCCATGGCATAAGGCTACATCTGCGCGACACAGGTCTGCGGCAAGGTTACATGCAGGGAGGGGCGGCCTTGCCGTCCGTAGTACAAGGTTCGTTACCGTTGCCGTCCGTGCGCCCGCCCCTGGCTGGCTGGCTGGCTGCGCAGGCGGCGGCAGGGTATGAGCGGATGCTGCGGCGGATGCAGCAGCAGCAGCAGCAGCGGCCTGATGGCGCGCACGGTGCCGCCGCAGCGATCAATGGTGTGCAGGAGCTGGAGGCGGTGGGCGACAACCGCGGCGCAAGCGGCGCAGACCGAGGGGCCACCGGCGCGGCCGGTGGGGCCCCCGGTCCTGCTCCTCCTGTGGTTGCAGCCCCAGCAGCAGCAGCAGCACAAGCGGTGCCGGTCAACGGGCGTGCCACTGTCGCCGCGGCAGCTCTTTCGGCGCCGCCGGCCGCCTTTGCTGGCGCGTCGTGCGACGTTGCCGCAGAGAGCGCCCCGCCGCCCCGTGTGCCGCTCAAAGCTGGAAGCGTATCTCCGGGTGGTGCAGCTGAGGTGAGGTGCGCAGAGCGGCAGCGGCAGCGGCCAGAGCAGCTCCGCCAGCACGAACACGCGCACGCTGCGCAACCGTAGGGACGTGCACGCCTGCAAAGACGGCGATGACAACGGTGTGCATCCAACGCGGCGAGCGCTAACCTCTCTGTCGCCTCCCTGTGGCACGGCAGGAGGAGGAGCTACAGGCCGCGCCGCCCAGCCGACACCACCGCTGCCGGACGGGGCCGGGCCCACAGCCTGCAGCAGCAGCAGCAAAGTGAACAGGAACTGCAGCTAGGGCAAATTCCTGTGGTAAGCGTACCGTTGCGTCTGCCGTTTGCTCTCTGCCGCTGACGGGCGGCCTTGTCACAGTTACATCCAGCATCAACGTGCATACACACACATGCATTCTTCGGGCATGCAGTTATCAGCATCGTACAAGGCCTGCGCCTGCGCTCCGATGAGATGTGGTCGGCGGCTTTGCTGTTGAATGCGGCCAGAGGTGTGCCGCCGCGCCTCCCGTGGCTCGTTTCTTCAACCCCTACCTACCTACCTACCTACCTACCTACCTACCTACCTACCTACCTACCTACCTACCTACCTACCTACCTACCTACCTACCTACCTACCTACCTACCTTTCCTGCTGTCTCAGACGCTTTCCGCGCCGCCGCCGTCCTCGTCAGCCAGTGCAGCCGCCTGCACGAGGAGCTCGTCTCTCCTGCAGCCGCAAGCCACGCCACGCCGGCGGCCATGGACTGGCGCGACGGTGGGCGGAGGGGGGGGGCGTAGGGCCTGACAAGTAGGAACTGCCTGCTGAGATGTTGTTGCGGAGGTTGTTGGCCCCACCGGCCTGCCCCTGACACACCGCTCCATTGCGAGGGGCCGCCAGGCAGGCAGGCACGCCGTGTGCTACCTGCACCGCTAGCGGCTGCGCGCCGCGCTGACGCCTCGCGGTTGTCGTGTTGCCGTTTGTGCTCCCCCGCCACCCACTTCCCTTCCGCGCCTCCGCCTGGCAGCGTCGCGGCTGGTATGGGTGAGCGCCGCGTGCGTCCCGCTGGGTGGTGGGACGCTCTCCAGCACTGCGGCCTACATCTACATCATCAGGTAAGGAGCGGCAGCGGCACCGTGGCCGCAAGCTGTCAAAGTGCCAGTTATGGGCGAGGCACCGGATGGGGGATTTCTTGTGGGGGCTGTTCACTGCACTGGACCAGCATCGCACGTGCTGCGCGTACTGTGTGTAACGCCCGCCCACATGCACCGCTCCTACATGAGCTTATGCGTGAACTCATGCTCCCTGGCCTGCATTCCGTACGCCCCCCCCCCCACACACACACACACACAGGTGGTGGGACGGCTCGTTCTACGTTGGCGAGAGCGGGGACATGGCCAGGCGCCTGCGCAAGCACAGGGCCGCGGAAACGGTCGAACGGAAGGCGCAGGGCCGCCACATCAAGGTAGGAGCATGACAGGGGAGCTTCCAGCTACGCATATGGTATCTGGCTGCCTGCCTGCGGAGAAAACAGCAAGGACAATCGCCCCGTCGGTCCTTGCACGGTAGGCGCTACAGCCTGGCTGTCGCCAGTTGATACCGCCGCGTAGTATGCAGGTGCTTCCTGGCTGCACTGTTACGGCTCCCGTGCTGTCCACAACGAGTACGCTATGTGGAGGATGCATCGCGGTTGCGCCCATTCACGGACCACACCGTGAATGGGTGGGTGCGAGTAAGTCTTTCACCCACGCGCCCACCTGGTACCGCTAGTCTGTGCGTGTCGCCCTTTCCCTCCAGCGCGGCCGACTGGTATCGCTCATTGACATGTGTGTGTATCACCCTTTCCTGCAGCGCGGCCGACTGGTATCGCTCATCGACATGTGTGTGTGTGTGTGTGTCACGCGTATCTTCTTCTTAAGTGTGTGTGTGTCACCCTTTCCCTGCAGCGCGGCCGGCGCAACCACACCACCCTGGAGTGCGTGTTCATGGAGGTCCCACGTGAGGTGGGTGGTTGTAAGGTTTACTCCGCAAGCGGTGCGTTCGGCGTGAACCGGCCACTGCACGGCGGCGGGGCGCGAGCATGGCCCCACAAGTGGCTAGGGGTAATGCACTGCAACACACGGATGCAGCAGCTATTGATTCACAATGTTCACGCACATGCTGCATCTGCGCAGGTAGCACAGGCAAGCCCGCTTTTTCGCCGCCAGGAACGCCGCGTTGTTGCTTGAACAGGCAAGCCGGCACTAACCTCCATGTGCACAACAAGCCGTACCGTGGTTTCACCCTCTGCCAGGGATTGAGCCAGTTCCAAGTGTGCCACCAGCCTATCGCCGCTTGCCCCGCCCCGAGCAGGCCGGCGGCAAGTCCTTCGCTCAGGAGCTGGAATCGCGCACCATCAGCCGCATGCTGGAGCTGGGCTTCCCGATGCGCTCAGAGCACGACAAGCAGCGGCGCTGAACATCCGCCACTCGGCCCGCACAGGGGCGGGCAGACAGCATCACGTGAGGGAGGGTGCACTCTCGCCGGCCTTGAAGCGTGTATGCCTGGCTGCGCGATACGCCGGTGGTGGTGGTGGTGGTGTGTGTGTGTGTGGTCGTAGTTACGGGCCTGCAAGTTCAGGTACGGTAGGTGGACCGTTACGGCGCCGAAACGCAGGAGGTTGCGATGGCCACATTCGTGCTTACGCCCCCAGTCCGATTCAGTTGCTTGCACGCTTGTTGGAAGAGCTGACGATGAACGGCAGCGCGACGTGTAGCGGTGTACGCCAGCACGGACGGAACGGCATATGTCGAGTTGAGGACTGTTGCTACCTGCGTTGCAGGCTGTGGCTGGTTCCTTGCTGCGTGTGTGTGTGCGCTCCATAACGCTGCATGCATGTATGGCGAAGCGTAGCGCAGTGGGTGGCATTGAGCAGACCCAGTATGTAGGACGAACAAGCCCCTCCGTGGGCATGTACGAAGTCAGGGTCCGGCATGCCGGGGCCGTCCTTACCAATGCCCGTAGGACGCCTGGTTGATTGGCAAGGTGGTTGATGGTTGAATTGCGCCGGACCCTGAACACATGGACGGCTGTCTGAGTGCTTGGGCAGAGAGCCGCGTATGCATTAATGATCGGATGATGACAGTGACGGTTGTGAGTGGGGCCCGAAGCGAGACGAGAGAACGCCGCCGTGCGCCGTGCTCAAGATGACGTCATACATCCGCAAGCTTCAAAGCGCCACCGTGCAGCCTCGTTGCCAGCGGCGCTGCTGGCCGACCCGTTACCGGTTGCCGCCGGCAGCCGCCAGTAACGAGCCTAGCGGGGCACGCACGCTGCGTCGTTTGTTGTTGGTGCGTTGTGTTGCGTGCTGAGGCACTCTATGTGTTGCTAGGTGTGGTTCAAGGCGGGGCGCGCTCTACGCATGCACGCGTACGTCCACCCATGTGCCAGCTAGTGCCAACTACTCGGCGTTGTCTTGCTCTTCCTGTTGAAGGGGGAGGTCGCTTCTACCCCCTGAGCCGAGTGCCTAGTGGCAAGTCCTTGGACGGCGCCGGTCGATCGGCAGCACGAAGCGATGAACCAATCGCCATTGAACAACATGGCAATCCACTAGGACGCAGCAGGCGTGGGCGTGGGCGAGGTCAACATTGGCTCGCTCGGATTACTGTGCGTGAAATTGTGTATCACGTGGATCTCGTGAGTCATGTGGTCCAATCGCCTCAATTCCCTCGATGATGATGATCGGACTGCTCAGACGACCCGCAGGTGACGTCCTCCCTCCACTGGCCGCGCCGCCTGACCATGAAACGGTCAACGGCCGTCTGTAGTCGTGTGCGCACGCACTCGTTACAAAACACACACACGTTAGCACAACACTCGTGAACACAAGCACGTAACGCACAACCAACACGGCGTCCCGTCCGCGTCCCGGTCCGGACAGGTTGTTCCTTGGCGCCTTGACGCTGCTGTGTCTTTCGACGCATAAGGAGCCAGGGGTTGGGGGTTAGGGTTACGTGCAAGGCCGGTGGTCGGCAGCAAACCATGGTGGCCACCAGCTTCACGCGCGCCGCCGCCAGGGTGAGTGAGGGGGCTTGCCTGGCCTGCGGGGTCTGCGAGGCTGGCGGATGGTGCGCGCTGCAGCGTTCAACAGATCGTACATGCACCACGGCTGCATGGCGGTTTAGCGCCGCCGCGGGCTGGGGCCCCCAGCCGCCTGCCGATGCACCTGGCTCCGGCCGGCCAGCAAGCAGTGCATCTGGCACCGCTATGCTGCAGCAATGGGAGAATATGGCAATATGCTTGACATGCATGGCTCAGCATGGCTACGTGATTTAGTTGACCAATCACTGGCACGACAGAGGTGGCTGAGGGCGCATTGCACAGGCAGGCAAACTGCATGAAGCCACATGTGCGCACGCAGAACTGCATGCAGACAACGCCGTTGTCACGCGAATCGCACGATAACGCACATACGCACGACATGCTGCTTGCCTTCAGTCGTCCCCGACCAGTGGAGCTGCAGTCTGCATGCCTGATACCTTGTCCCAACGGCTAGTGCTTTGCGGGCTTTGGGAAGCATGCATCTGGCCATGTGTAGTGCCTGGCCTTTCTTCACCACTACAGCACTTTCCATGTTGTGGACGTGCGACGCTGCAAGCGACTCGCTTCGCTGCCTCGGAGGCACTGCACCGTGAGGGCGCAGCAGGGCGTTGTTGCGACCTGAGGCTGAGGCAACCTTACTGCTGCAGACAGCAGGCGCCGCACCTAGCGCCGCACCCTAGGCTGTGATGAACACGCGCGAGCCAATCGACTTGGCAAGCGACTTGCAGGAACACACTGAAACCTCAAACGACGTTGCTTTGGCCCTAAAAGGCCACAGGCCACCAGCGGCGGCGCAACGCGCGCTGGGACACACGCGCCCAACGGCAGGCCAAAACACACGGCCTGACACACGCCAAAACGCGGCCAAAACACGACAACTGGCCGCAGCCACTGCCAGACAGTGGCTGCCGAAACCGGCAGCTACTGCCCAAGAGCTACAGGGCAACAACGCTACTGCCACAACCACCAACGGCTGACAGCACGCATCTACGCAAAGCACGCATTACCACACGACAGCTGACGTTCTCAAATGGGTGCACACCTTCTTTGCTACCCTCGGACTGGCAGGCGATGTCAACACACAAAAGTGCCTGAACAGCCCTGACCGCCGCGTGCAGGAAGGGCCTGCGCATACGATTCAGGTGCCCGGTATGCGCAGCTGTGGATGCGGGGGAGCTCTGCAAGCGGGGCTTCCTGAAGCGGAGGGGATGGTAGGCAGGGGCTGGCGGTGCCGGGCACCACCCTCAGGCCAGACGCCACGCGCCGAGCGGCCGGCACCGGGCATTGAGGCACAGCTGCTGCAGGTGGCGGTTCAGCCGGCTGCGCAGCCGGCGGTGAAACCCGCTCCCACGCCGCGTGCAAAGTGGTACGAAGCGCGCGATCGAGCAAGAAGGGCCAGCCGCTATGTGCTTCGCTGCAATCGGTGCACTGGCGCTGCAGCGCTGCGATGCAGCCAGTTGGATCGTGCATGCGCTGAATGTCATGTCATGGTCTTACGGCGTCTGGATGGCACTGGCATCTGTTGTTTTCTGGCTTTCGACATCTGTCCTTGCGCAGCTATAACACCACCAAGCTGATAGATAGACGCCAATGGGTGGATAGCGCCGACGGGGGCTGATTGTTGGATTGGTGGTTTTTAATGCTTATGTTAGTAATAAAAATCTGTTGCTGCCTTGTTGCAAGGGTTGTGTTGGCTGAACAGGGAGGCAATACCAGACCTTGCTGGCACAATGTGTCAGTTGATTGCTTCACAACTCGCGCCTGGTTATGAGCGCAAAGCATCCAACTGAGTGGTACGATGTGCGCTTTCTTTGAGAGTCTCCTGTAATGGCCTGTCGTTGCAAAGCTCTCTACATGGCTTGGGTTCAAAGACAGAGCCTGCGTAACTGCACAATTGCATGGACACTCGGCAGGCTTGTCACGTTCAGGCGCGTGACTTGACCAAACACAGTGCATGCGCAACGAGCTGAGGGCTCATTGCTGTCGTGTACGAACGCGTGATCGTGCGATTTGCGTGACGGCAGTAGCGCCGTACGTTCCGTCCCATCCTTGTCTAGTCGTACTTGGCTGTAGTAGGGTCATCCCTGGAGGTTTGATGTAGCTTTGGCACTATGCCGCCGTCGGCTGCGCCGTCCCTCTGCGTTTCCGTTCCGCTGCGACAGTGCACTCATAGGTGTCTGCTAGGCCCTTGTGCCGCGCCTAACAGCCAAGTACGACTAGACAAGGATGGGACGGAACGTACGGCGCTACTGCCGTCACGCAAATCGCACGATCACGCGTTCGTACACGACAGGCTCGTACTTGAATGCATCTTGACTTGTTCGGGATCCGTAGCACGCAGCCAGGCTCTGGCCTTTATGCATGCGTGTCTTCCCGCTCACGTCGAACACCCTTCTTGCTGCGCAAACGCTGGCTGACCAGCGCACCAGGCTGGATTGCTGGTGGGCCGCGCGCTGCCCAACACACTCAGGCTGACGCTTAGGGTAACACGTTGTACCACTGTGGTATCATATGCGTCTGGACCCACTAGTCCTTGCCCTCGCGCCAGTGTTTGCGCCGCGCATTCCGCGCGTACTGTCGGCCAGAGCGTGAAACTTGACGTAGTACCGAAGCCAAGGCGTTGTTGCGGCAGGTTGCGGGCTGGGGGGGGGGCGTGAAGCGTGGGTGGTTGGAATCACAGCCGTGTCGTGTGGCTGCAACCGAGACACCCTGCCTGCCCCCCCCCCCTCCCGCGCGCTGCCCGCCGCCGCCCTGGCCTTGCCCCTGCGTGCAGCCACCCCCCCTGGCCCCGGTGCCATGCGTGGCCGGCCGGCGCCCCCGGCGTGTTACTGCGGGGAGGCACGTTGCGCGCCGCATCGCCACGCCGGCGTCGTCACTCTTGGCAGGTAGGCGCGATTGACCTGTGTGATTGCGTGATCATAGCGGCAGCCCGCGGGGCTGCGTGAGGGAAGCGACATGTACAGGTGCATGTATGCAAGCATGCCCCTGTTTCCCTAGGTTTCCAACCTCTCCTACATGGGCCTTGTGATGTCGTCCCGCCCGCCTCCCACCACTATGAGGACCAGACGAGGACGGCAGCACCCGTTATCAGCCGTTAAAGACATGTTAGCCTACCCCTAACCTTCGGCTAACGGGCCTCAAACGGCCGGCTAACGGCTCGTAGCGTATGGGTGGTGGTGACGTGCAGCACGCTAAAGCCAGGCTAACGTCCTTATTTGACGTGCCACGCCTACGCTTAACGACTACTGGGTTTTTGGGCATCCAACGCCCCGAAAACCCCGTCAAGTCGCAAACGTGCCAAGAAAACGAGCCGTGTACGGCACTCTGGAAGCTCACGCTAACGCTGGCCCACGGATGCGGGGAGTAAGGAAGAACCGGTTTAGGGATGAGTTTCTACTGCCGCTTTGGAAGCCACAGTTGTTGCATGGATTGCCACATGTTTCTTCAACATTGTTTAACAAAAACAATGCGCAACCAACAAATGGCCCCGTTTGGCTCTGTCCCTCGTTCTGGCGTTCTTGGGCTGCCCTGGTTGTCACCCGGCCTGCGGCCCCCCTTGTAACGAACCTACTACTACTACCAACAAAGCCCGCCCAGTGCGCCCGCCAGCGACCGACCAGCTCCAACTTCACTTCGCCTCCGTACGCGCAGCTACTCGATCACTGCTCGTACAGTTTTACCAATAACTCTATTTGGCCTGCCGTCTGGTTGGAAGAGTTTAGGGAGGCCGCTGAACTGTGTCCGTTTTCTGTACGTCTGTCCTGTGAAAGTGTGAATGGCGAAGTGGCGGGCGGGACGACATCACAAGGCCCATGTAGGAGAGGTTGGAATCAGGGGAAGGGGAACGAAACGAGCGATGAACGCGCGAAGTGATGCACGCACGGGGAAGTGAAACGCTGATATCTTAGCTGAGGCTGCGCTCGCATTCCCAGTTTCGCCTGCTGGTGTTGGTGGTGGGGGCTTGTGGGACGTTTTCTGTCTTCATCGGAAGGAAAGGAAAACCTGCGGCTGCACCACTCGCGGCCAGATGTTTCACAGGGGTGCACTGGGCCAACCAGTAGACCTGTAACAGGATCGGTGCGTTCTGCAAAGCATTTGAACGCGTACAGCTTTGTGTGGGCGCCGCGGCGACCGCGAGCGAGCCGAGTGTGCGAACCAAAAAGGTGTTTTCCCCGTTTCGAGCAGGACCGCGTGCGCTGGCCGCGGCCCCGTGGATAACACCTAGGCAAATCTGCGGTGCGCTGTGCTGGCTCCTTGCCGCGCTCCCCGCCCGGCGCGCACACCGGCGTCCCGGCTGTGCGCAGCTGTGCGTGTGCATGCATATGTCCACGGCAACCCTTCGGACCGGTGCCGCGTTGGCGTTTCCTATGTAAAACAAAGAACACCGCCTCGCACGGCCTGCCGGGGGGCTCTTTTCTTCTTTCAGGAGCCAGATTATGCCACCGTACCAGTTTGTAACGGCCGACAAGGGCCAACGAAGACGAAATGAAATGTGCCAGTCGAACGAAGCCAGTCGAGAAGGCGTGGAACGAAGGTCATTCAATGAGCCACTCAGAGTCAGAGTGCGCACGGCAGTGCAACCAGAGTGCGTGCAGCATGCGCGTCAGGAGGTCTGTGCTAAGGCGCCACAAGATATTGGTGGTGCTCGTGCCCCATTGAAAAGTGTGACCCGGCGAGGGCGAGGACTACTATAACAAAGGGCTGCTGGTGCTGCAAAACAGGAACCAAATGCAAGCTGTGGTATGACAGGCTGGGTCGTGTCAAGGTCCAATGATTGTGGCAGCTCCGATGGGCTGGGCCTGCAAGTTTGAAGCCGAGGTCGCACTGCGAATTGTCGCAATTGGTAGTACATTGGTACCCGTCCCAAGCACCACCACTCACCACGGCCAGTGCGCTCACTGGCTGTGAGGGCAGCGTAACAGAGCACATATCCCCCTTGCCAGCACCAGCTGCGCACGCCACGTTCCTGTTCAGCCCACCGCGTGGTGTGGTGGGTCAGGGCCGTTGGGTCGACTTCGGTTCGGCTCACTTAGTTGAATGACTAACTCTGCGAACCGTCTTGCCCGCGCTGACAATGGCTGCCTGTTTCTTGCTTTCACCTCGCTGGTTCGGCGTTCTTTCGCTGTATCATTCTTATGGCCCCGTTTGGCTCTGTCCCTCGTTCTGGCGTTCTTGGGCTGCCCTGGTTGTCACCCGGCCTGCGGCTCCCCTTGTAACGAACCTACTAACGGTCTGTACGTCTGTATAGTAGGTTCGTTGCATGGGGGCAGGGGGCCGCTTGTGACTAGACGGCCAGCCAGCCACGAACGCCAAAAACGAGACAAGAGCCAAAAGGCCAACAGGTGATGGACTAAGACAGCGTTAAGTCATGGAGGAATGGAAGGGTCTGTCCCGGTGTGTGTGAATGGCGACCCCCTGTACCTTGCACGCGCACTCCTTACCGACTTCACGCTGTGTTTTAGGCTTTGGTCCGTCACCTGTTGGCCTTTTGGCTTTGTCTCCTTTTTGGCACTCGCTAACTGGCCGACAAGCGGCCCCCCGCCCCAAGCAGTTGCGCGCATCTTCATCTTCCTGACCTCGCCCCGCGGAGTGCGTGGAAAGGACTAGTCGAAGCCAGAAAGCCTCCACTGGCCACATTGCTCTGCCCTACTTGCACCACCGCTGCGGCCGAGCCTGGCGGCCTCCCTGGTTCCGGTCCAAATCTTTGGACCGGAACCAGGGAAGGTTTCACGACTGGAAGCAGTACAGCCCTCCCGCCTTCTTCCTTGCTAGCAGTGCAAACGTGCAGAGGAGGGTCGATGAGGTAGAGCCTGTGGGCTCGCCACAGTGATCTATCTTGCAAGTGCGGCTGTCAGCCGGCCTGGGCTTCCATGCTTGCTGTGGGCATGCCCTGGTTGGTTTCCGTCAACCGGCGACCTCGTGCCGTGCACGGCCTCAGAGCACCACTGCCAGCTGCCAATCCCGTCCCGTTGCTTTTAAATTGCGTATCGGAACATAGCGTCCTGTTCGCGCTCTTGACCTGCACGTGTGTGCGGGCGCAAATGACAGGCCAACCGCCGCGTCCTTGTGAGAGGTATTGCGCGACAAGGAACATTAAACAGCGTACAGGGAATCATATCCAGCACAATATGTGCCTAGGCGTGGAGCAGCAACACGCGGTCCCATCCGCCGAGGCCTGTGCGGTCGCGCATGACAGGCCAAACGCCATCGTCCTTGTCATAGGTACTGCGCGACAAGGAACATTAAAAAGCGTACAGGGAATCATATCCAGCACAATATGAGCCTAGGTAAGAAGCAACAACACGCGGCCTCTTGCTAAGGCCTGCGCGTTTCCCGCCGCGGGTTGCCATGTCCCCCAAACATGTCCAGTACCGTCAAGGGCACGCCGGGATGTCACGTTCAACCATGTAGCAGGGTCACACGGGCCTATTCCAGGCTTGGTAGTACCAATTCAACTGCAAACCAGGCGATGTCCGTGTGGCCCACCTTACGGGCCAGGCCAGGCCACGGTGACCTAACGCGGGCTAACGCCCGTACACGCGACCTAACGCACAGGGCCCGTTCTCATAGTGGTGCCCGTACAAAAGCATTGGCGGGCTACATAAGAGGTCATGCCGCTGCCCTAATCATAGCCCGGCTGCGGAGAGCCGTCGGCTTTGTGTAGTCAACAGTGGTTAAAGCAGCAGTTCCGCCAGTACTTGCGCCCAGCGGCAGGGGGCGCCAGCCTTGCACACAGAGAAACAGCCGGCAACAGCAGTCGTTCTGCCGCCATCGCTGCATTCAGGCCCCTCGTTCGTGTCCAGATCAAGCCCTCCGCACGCCATCATCATGCTGCTGTCCCAGTCCCAGTCCGGCGCTCGCGGCAGGCTCACGCCTCGCCGCTCACGCCATGTCGTTGGCTACGCTACCCTTGAACGTGCGGGTACGCTGCGGGGGAAGGGCGGCGTTATCGTTGGTCCTGATGGCTGGGTGTTTCGTTACATAAGGTTAACGTAAGGCGTGTACGTGTTCCCCCCCCACGGCGCGCAGGCCTGCTGCTGGCGTTGGTGGTCGCCATGACCTCTCATGTGATCATCATGACCACCCTGTGATCGCGGCGAGCAACACCACCGTGCTGAGGCTGTTGGAGCACTTGGAGGCGGAGGATGCCCGCCGGCCGCCCGAGGCAGTGTTGTACACCACGCTGGCCAAGTGGCACATCACTCCACACGGCACAGTGAAGTGCTTCAAGCTACCGAGCGCAGCGGAGATAGAGGGGATCCTACGAAAGAAGAACTTCTGGGGGCAGGTGTAGAGCAGCAGGATGTGCGGGGGGGAGGCACGCAAGTGTGAAGGGGAGTCACGCGGAGGACATGAACTGTGTTTTGCGGCGACGAGGAGGTGAACAGGTGACTGTTGATGCGTTCGCGCCTTTTGCCGCTGTGATCTAGGGTTGTAGTCATTTATGCATGTAAAGCGGAGGCGGTTTTTAAGGTTGAAGGGCCCCGGGCGTTTGGGCCAAAAGGCCCGCTAATGTAAATGACCCATAATGGGTCATTTACATGGGCAGCGCCACGCAGCATCGGGCGGAAGCGCAAAGGCAGCGCCACGCAGCATCGGGCGGAAGCGCAAAGGCAGCGCCGCAGAGCAGCTGGCTGGAATGCAGACTGCACCACGCAGCGGGAAGCTGCAGCGCGAAGGCAGCACCACGCTGCAGGAGGCGGCATGAGGACACAGTACATGTGTTGCGATGCAGCAGAGGCTGCAGCGCCAACGTGCCGCGACACAGCAGGCTGCAACGCTTAGGCAGCGCAACGCAGCAGCTGGATAGAGGCTGGAGTGCAAAAGCGAAACGCAGCGCCGCACGACTGGAAGCCGCGCCGCATAGGCGGCGCACTGCGGTAGCCAGCTAGAGCGTGAGGAAACCACCACGCGACAGAGAGCTGCAGCATGGAGGCGGCACGCCGCCGCAAGAGGCAACGGCGCAAAAGCAGCGCCATACATACATTACAGCATGAGGCTGCCGTGGGAATGTCGCGTCATGCAGCGGGAGACCACAGTTAGGACCACAGTTAGTGAGGCAAAAAGGTCGCGCTGCGCAGCAGATGGGTGAATCCTGGCCCATGCGTACCTAAGCCAGCGCAGGCCGTGGTGGCGGCAGAGGTAGCAGGAAAGGATGGTGCCGCACAACCGCGGGCAAGCAAAAGTGGGCTGTCCCAAGTGTGCGCGAGCCGCAGCGAAAAGTGCTGGACCGCATGGGGCACAGGCTGTGCGCGCAGCCGGGCGTCGATTCAGCGCGGGAACGACGAGGCCCGCAACAGGACGTGGATGATCAGCACGGCGGAAGCGTGTCGGGACAAGTGGGGTAAAACAACATCGACCACCGCCAGCAGCAACGGCGGCGCTTAAAATCCACTTGGCATAACATAGGTTAGGCCAAGGCGATCAGCTGGCGCCGCCACGGAAGGGGCTCACCGCAGGAGACGGTAGCTACGTACAACACCAGAAACCTGTCCGCAGCGTGAGTCGGCGCTCTAGGTGCAAGCGCGTGGACGGGTGTAGCGGAAGCAGGCAAAGGCGAAAGGTGTCAGTCCCCAGGAGCTCACGTTACAACGCATGTATGGGGACTAGCCCAGCCTAGAACGTCAGTTTAAACATCATGACCAGAGCCATCAACACACGATGACGACGGGAGTCAGGAAGAGGGCAGCGCAACAGCGCACCAACCAGCTGGTGGCAAGTAGGCAGCGCGGGTGACGCCACCGTAGCTGCGCCCAAGGGTAGGGGCCAGTGGGTAGCACGGCAACACGAGCCAGCCCATTTGAGCGGTACGACAAAGAGGTGGTGCTGTGGTGCAAGTAACCACTTGCATTGGTGGCAGTCAATCGACACCTGCAGAAGGCAAGGGTGGGGAGGTCGGGGCGTAGAAACCCGCGGAGTTATCAGGAGGCACCTCGTGGAGGCGGCAGCGCCCAGTGAGGACCGCGCACTTGCAAACGAACTGCTACGGCCGCGGAGAGCCTGGCCGGCACTGCTGAGCCGCGCTAAGGCAGCGCCACGTGGCATGAAGCTGCGGCGCGAAGGCAGCACCACGCAGCATCGGGCTGAAGTGCCAAGGCAGCACCACGCAGCAGGAGGCTGCAGCGCTAAGGCAGCGCTACGCGGCAGCAGGCGGCAGCGCTAAGGCAGCGCTACGTAGCATCAGGCTGCGGCGCACTCGGGCGGCGCCAGCCGGAACTCCTCTCCCGCCTGTGCCATGAACGCGGGGCTGAAGGCGACTTCCGCTTCAGGTGGGGTGTATTCCTCTATGTTGCCAGGCGCTGCTGCTCCCCGCCACCGCCCGATCACCTTGTTGCGCACGTCAGTGCACTTTGCGCTGAAGCACAGGAAGCGGCAGTTGCCATCGCCGCTGAACTTCACGAGGAAGTTGTTGCTGTCATGCTGTCGGCCAGGTACGAGGCAGTGCGCGTGCCGGTCGTCTTGTAGTAGTTGTGGTCGCCCTGCTCGCGCAGCAGGATGTAGTTGCGCGTGATGTTTGCACCCTGCGCACGGGGGGGGCAGGGGGTCATGGGTCATAAGTCAAAACAGCTGACACTCTGTGTGTGCATGCGTGTTGCCTTGACTTGCACGTCCCGTGCGTTTTTGCCTTGCCTGTAGGGCCTGGACGGCGGCCAGCTGCAGCACCTCGGGCGGCGTGTTCTCCAGGTACGTTGGCCGGGCGGCGTCGCCTGTTGGTGTGTGTGCAGGCTGGACGGGGCCGAGCGGGCTGCGGGCAGGGGTGCCGCGAGCCAATGGTGTGGCCTGCAGCATCACTGTTGCATGCGCCGCCGGGGTGGGGGTCGCCGCATCGTCGAACTGTAGCCCGCGCGGGGGTGGCGGCGGCGCGCAGAACACAGGCGTGTCGTCTGGCTGTACGAAGCTGGTTATGAACCAGTGCGCCTCCGGCAACACCCCGTGCATGGGGATGGGCAGGAGCGGCGCGTAATCGCCGTCCTTCCCTTTGCCGCTGAGCACCATGCCTAGCAGCCGGCTGCCCTGCTCGGGGTACACGCTGATGTCCCATGCCGCTTTCAGTATGCCGCACGACATTGCGGCTTTCCAGCGCTGCCTTGAACCGCCGCGGCTCCATTTTGTACCCGGGCACATAGAAGCGGAAGGATATCTTGTAAACCCTCCTGCCCTGGTGCTCCGTCCACCTATGCCGCTGCGCTGCTGCCAGGCTGAGCATAGGTTCGAAGTGGGGATCTGCTTCACGCAACAGGGCGGCGACCTCTGACTGCAGCTTCGTGAACTGCGCGAGCAACTCGTCATCGCTGGGCGCGATGTCTACGTATTCATCGTAGTCGAGGAAGACCGTGTGCTCGCGGTCTGCGTATATCTCTTCGAACAATGTTGGCGGTCTGGCGCCGTAGGATCCTAACATTGATTGCAACAACTGTTGGGGTGTCGCCGTGAGTGGCGGGACACCGACCCGCCGGCTGGTCATGCTTGCCCTATATGAGACGGTGTGCGTGTTATAGCCGGCGGGGTGCGTTGTTGGCAGGGTCACGTAGGCTTGCCAGCCCGCCCTGAAAGGTGCAAGCGTCATCCTGGGTGCGGCCGCGCGTTGACTTGCCGTAGGCCTTTTTGCTTGCGCCAAGTATTCACACTAAATGATGGAGCGTGCCCTCTCGCGCCCTCGCCCCCCGTGCTCACGTGTGTGTGGCGTTTGCGCGCGTTGGTGCTCCGGTCAAACAGCTGACCGCTCGCGCGCTTGTAACCGCTGCCTGGTCAACGCTCCCTCCCTGGTGATTGTATCGCCTGTATCAATTGTTTTTCTTTGTTTCAAAGAAAAAATATTGTATCGGCTGATACAGAAACAAGGGCAGTGGGCACGGCCAGGATGGGGGCGACGTTACACAGTGGAACAACCAAACAACCAACACACCCTGGAGCAGGTCGTGAGTCACGCGACCCACGGCACAGCTACTGGGCCCCCGCGCGGCTCAAGTACATGTCGCGCAATGCATCGCGGACTGTTACGCCGTCATCCAACGCCTGCTCCTCGACAACGTCATCGTCTTGTGCCGGAGCGTCCGGCCATCCATCCATTAATGTTGGGTCAACTTTTTCGACGAAGTTATGCAGCACAGCGCACGCACCCACCACCACGGCAGCATATTGCACAGCAACGCTAAGGTTTTGCAGGATCTGCCAACGCCCCTTGAAGCGCGAGAATGCATTCTCCACACGAACCCTAGCACGTTGTACGGCAGCATCAAAGGGCGCCGCACTGCGCGTTGCCGGCCCAGCCGTGTATCGCTTTATGCACCACGGCGACAATTGATATGCGCTATCAGCAACAACGTAGAGGGGCACACGCACACCACGATGCATGACAGCACTGCCTGCGTACATGCGCGGAAAGTTATTGCCAAACCAAGAATTCTTGAATGCTGTCGAGTCATGCACACGCCCCGGCCATCGGACCTCAACATCAACAAAGTGCCCCTTGAAGTCAATGACAGCCTGCATCAGGACCGAGTATATATTTTTGCGCGAGCAGTGATAATCAGCAGGGCCATGCTTTTTAGGCGGCGCGCTCGACAGCTTGATGTGCGTACCATCAACAGCTCCGAAACAGTTACGCAGGCCAGTCATGGACTCAAACAGCAGGACCTGCTGGGCCACAGCCTGCCCATCAGCCGGCATGTGCAAGTAGTCGGGCTTCAGCACGCGCCATATCGCACCACACACCTCAATGGTCAAACGTGACAGTGTCCCTGGAGCCAGGCCCATCACGTTCGACACCTCATACAGGCCATCTCGATGGGCCAACCGATAAAGAACAGCAGCAACGATGTGCTCAACAGACAGAACCTCGCCCCGTATGCGTTCCGATGCAGGGTCACGGTGCAACGCAGGCCGCAGACGATCGCACAAAGCCCGGAAGACATGCGGTGGCATGCGCAGCGCACTCATGTAGGTGGCACGGACATCATCATCATTGTGTGTATCAGGTGGATTAAGCAATAGCTCACGCCAGAACTGGTCAGCACGGGGCCGCTTCCACCAGCGGCGGATAACAGGCCGCCGCATGGGGGCGGTTGCCGCAATCATGAGCAATAGCAGGTTGATTTGTTGCTCACGAACGAGCAGGCCAGCCAACTGCACCAAGACCACATGGTGCGCCAGCAGCGCAACCAGCAGCGCCGCAGCGGGCGTGTACCCGCCTTGCCTTTGGTGGAGCATTAGTTGGGGGCAGGGCCCTCAGCCCCAGTACCCAGCAACCCTGCAAGCAAGAAACAAGCATGCAAGCAAAAGGGGGGGGGGGCGGCATGATCACATGCACCATGTTTCACGTGTGCCATGGCGTGCGGCACACCAAGCGTGCATGACAAGCGCACATGCATGTGGGACAAGTGCGCGCGCGCCACGCCTGCATGTGCATGTGACAAGGCGCACATCGTGCAACGCACGATGCACTATGCTAAGTGCGCACCCCAAGTGTTCTCCGTAGAGCGCGGGAGGACAGGCAGAACTGCTTGACGGCTTTGACAAGCCGGAGAGAGCCACATGCAGCACGCGCATCGCGCGCACGCATGGATGCTCGCCCGGCGTGTGACGCATGCCCCGCATCGTGCCCCGCCCATGCATGGATGCATA
>JAZKJV010006636.1:0-56988 GCA_037367405.1 Ottelia alismoides | reverse complement strand
TGCTGGCATGTGAGAGGTCTCGGGTTCGATCCCCATAGGGGTCGAGAGATTTCTGGCACGTCTGTTAACAGACCACCAACGTTGGTGGTTGCTGCCTGTCATCAGGCGCAGCCCCCCTGCTGCAGACGTTAAGAACCGGTTATCTCACGGACATGCTCGTGCGACCCGGCAACTGAAATACACGCCGGTGTGACCGATGCGTAAAAATCATCATCATCATCATCATCATCATCATCATCCAATCATCATTCTCAACATAAACCATGCCAGGCGAAGCACCCATAGCGTGCATGGCAGAGAAGAGGAAGGGGCGGAAGACGGTGTCGAACGCCTTTGCAATGTCGAGGAAAATCGCAGCTGCAGCCGTGCTGGTAGCCACGAGGGCGTCATGGGCCAGAGCGGCGCAGAGGATAGAAGCTTCGATGCGGCGGCCAGGCAGGAAGGCTGACTGCTCAGTGCTGATCGGATGGCGGGGGAGAGTGCAGAGGTGAAGCGCTGTGCCAACACCCGCGCGAGGAGGCGATAGTCGGCGTTGAGAAGTGTGATGGGACGGTGGGCGGCCGAGGGGGCAGTAGGGTCAGGAGCGTCTGGCTTGGGCACAGGGGTGATGACGCCGAGGGAAAAGGCAGGTAGGAGGGTGGAGGTATTGCCAATAGCGGAGAAGAGCCGGGCTAGGAGAGGTGCCCAGATGGGGTCTGGTAGGGAAGCATCATCGGGGGTGGCAGGGTGGGCGATGCGCCACAGCTCATAGGGAATGCCATTCGGGCCCAGGGAGGAGCCTCGGGGGGACGCGGTCATGGCGGTAACAACCTCGGCAGTAGTGACGGTAGGGCTGCCACCCCCCCCCCCCTCGCCCTTGTCAGAGGTATTGGGCGACAAGGAACATTTGAAAAGCGTACAGGCAATCATATCCAGCACAATATGTACCTGGGTGTGAAGCAACAACGCGTGGCCTCATTTGCTGAGGCCTGCTGCACGTTTCCCGGCTGCGGGTTGCCATGCCCCCCAAGCATGTGCAGTACCGTCAAGGCCCTGGGCACGCCGGGACGCCACGTTCGACCATGTAGCAGGGTCACAGGGGCCTATTTCAGGCTTGGTAGTACCAATTCAACTGCAAACCAGGCGATGTCCGTGTGGCTCACCTTACAGGCCAGGCCAGGCCACGGTGACCTGATGCTTTAGATGCTTAGCCCGCCCGTACACGCGACCTAACGCACAGGGCCCCTCATAGCACGCATGCACACAGACACACATATGCAGCTACACACGCATACACCCACGCACACAGATACACGCACACACGCATACACACACACATGCACACAGACCCACACTCACCCACCTACTCTCTTTCTCTCTCTCTCTCTCTCCTCACACACACACACACACAAACAAACACTCTTAAGAAAAAGCGCTGTTCTGAATACTGTAAAGCATGCCGTGGGCCGCGCATACCTGTGCCAGTGAGTCGCGTGTGTGTGTGTTGGTGGCCGTGGATGGGAGGTGAAGTGGCGGGCGGGACGATGTCATGAGGCCCATGTAGGGGAGGTTGGAAACACGGGGAAGTGAAACGCTGGCAGCTGAGCAGCTGCGGCCGACGCTGAGGTGTATGTGGGGAGTGGGGGCTGGGTATGTAGGAGAGGTGGTGGCCGAAACTCCCATGCCGCACGGCACCACTAAGCAAATGGCAGGCGAAATGCAGTGCGCAACCCAGCGCAACAGCGACACGGTTATAACACGAAACCCAGACTCTAGTGCATGCGGTGCGGCCCGTGTCATGCCGTCAAAGCTGTACTGACCTGCGGACACAAGGCGAAACGAGGCGGCGCAGCGGACGCATGGGGCCGGGAAGAAGCACAGAAGGGCCACAGGGCACGTACAGGCAGAGTGCAATTGGTGGGCGTGCAGATGAAGTGCACGGGGTACACACGCGAACCCCAGGGAGGCAGCTGGCCAAACGGATACCGTGAAGGAGGGGAAGACAAACGCAAACAGAAATAACAGAATAAATGCGAAGGGCTAGAGGATCCGAACGTGTCCGGATAGTCCGGAGTGTGGTGGGGTCAGGGCCAGGGAGGGGGGCGACTCGCCATTCAATGGGCCATTGAATGGACAGGAAGCACCGCGAAGAAGTGGCCCAAAGGGGCTCCCCCGACTTCCGCAATTCGCAGTACGGCCCTGCAATGGGCGTACTGCCGGCGAGGGCATCACGTGAGGGCGTGGAGGGTGGCATGCGTGGCGGCTGCAAGGTCAATGCGTCGGCTGCGGTGGTCGATAAGGAATGCATGCGGGTGGGTGAGGAGGAGGCGCATGTACCGGGGCCAGATCGTTTCAAGGGTATAGCCGCGGTTCAGGAGGCAACGAATAACAAAGGCGATCTCGGACGCGAAGTTGTCCGCATCCGTGATGATGCGGCGCAAGCGGTGGAACTGGCCGGTGAATATCTTATTCTTGCTCATGTCGTTAACGTTAGAAGTGCGGTGGATGAAGCGGGTGAGCCGTACCCCGGCAACGTCCGGCTGGTACCGCTTGTCGTAAAGAAGGGTGGTGATGCGGTGGTAACCGTCAGTAACGCACGGGGTGAGGAGAACATCCAAAAACGGGACGTGCCCAGCGGGCAAGTGGGGATGGGACTGCACGGTGACCTGCAGGTCCGGTGGGTAGATGCCATGGATGCCGTGCAGGGTGTCGGTGGTGTAGAGCTAAAGGGGGAGGTAGGGATTATCCAGGGAAAGGATGTCGTCCAGAAAGCGCTTAGTGAACCGGAAAGAGCGGATGATCCGGGCCGCTTGCGGGGAGCATGTGTGGAGTTGCATAAGGAATTGGTATTCATACCATGCCAAAAACAGGTTTGCGATGTAGGGGGCCGGGCTGATGCCCATGGGAATGCCGCAGGTCTGCTGCACGAACTCGGGGCCGAAGCGGATGTCAGTGATGTCAATCAGGTGGGCAAAGAGGGTATCGAACTGAGCAAGGGACAGTACACGGATTTCGACTGTAACACCGGCATCCGTAGTCCGGGACGTGTACGGATGGCGGGGTGGATTAAAGATGAAGGCCGCCACACACACACACTTAATAAGAACACACACACACAAACACACAAACAAACAAACACAAACACCGGTGCACCGGTTGATTCACGCACGCCAGATGGCGCTGAATGAACTACCCTGACCACTCTGGTTCGTATCGGGTAGCAGCCTGCTGTAACATAACATAACATAAACACACACACACGGTCTCCTTTCTTATAAACACACACACACACACACCACACACACACATACACACACACACGGCCTGAGACGGCTGAGACGGCTGAGACGCCTGAAACGGCTGAGACGCCTGAGACGCCTGGGACACATGAGACGCATGAGACGGCTGAGATGCCTGAGACGCCTGAGACGGCTGAGACGGCTGCCAGGCGGGCAGCCCCCAGGCAGTGAGTCTTGCATGAGACAGGGTGTGTTTCATTCATGTCAGTGATACGCACCCCTGTCTCTCTGAGACAAAACGTCTCCTGTGGCTATGTATCGGAGGAGGCGGGCCCACGCCACGCACCATGCCATACATGCCAGGCGAACGCCTCCGCGCACTTCTGTATGACCATGAACATGGTGGGCCCGCCCCCGCGCCGTGCCCCAGCTGGCCGTACGGCGCCGACCCAGCCGACCCCCCTGCCAACCTTGGCAGCAACGTCGAACGTATGCACGCGGCGTACCCTGCAGCCAACGTAGTGGCGCGCTTCGCACCTGGGCAAGGCGTATACACGGACGGGAGCTGTATCCAAGACCCTGTCACCGGCTGCAACATCCTGGGCGCGGCCGCAAGGCGTATACACGGCCGTGTACGCTGCGCCCCTGCACGCACCCGAAAGAAGAGATGGCGAGAGGATGATGGATGCCAACATCTTCCGCATCAACCCGAACGGTTTTGAGGCGACCAGCACAATACAGAGGGCGGAGCTGAGTGCCCTCCATATAGCTGTGCGTGAGGTGGGGTTACGCCTTGAGTACCTTGAGTACCTTGAGGCACGCGGCGAGGCGGCGCTGGAAATTAACACCGACAGCCAGGTGTCCCAATGCCTCATTCTGAAAGCCATACGGCGCCCAGACTTACTGCGGGAAAGCAAGCACCTGCCGCTCCTGACCGCCATAAAGCAGCAGCTCTTGGCGCGCGCCACAGCGGGCACCCACACCTTCATCCGAAGGGTAAAGAGCCACACGTGTGTCGCGGGCAATGAGGCTGCGGACAAGGCCGCGCAGGAGGCGGCCATGTTCTCGCTAAGTGCGCAGGACGGGCGCCGGCGTGGCGAAGACGAGCACACGACTGCAAGGGCCCCTGACTTCGTGGAAACCTACGATAACAAGCCGTACGAGAGGCTATGCTGGGCCAAACACCAGAACTCATACGTGCACAACCTCAACGTACACGTCAAGCAGTGCGTAGCTGCGACGGCCGCTGGAGGCGTCGGAGAAGAGAGGCTGTATGAGCAGCTATGGCGGGCGGCCTCAACTGACCTGTGCCCCCAAGGCCAGCAACGGTATGTGGACGAATCCCAACGTGCCCTTCGGTGCCAGTATGGCCATACTCACAGTGCGCTACGGCCAGCTTTACACCGCCAAGACGGCTGCGCGGTACGGCCACCACCCCACGCACGGACGGCACAACGCCAGCGAGGCACCCTGCCCGCTGTGTAACCGCCCCGACGGCTGTACACACGTGATGGCCGGGTGTTCACACCGTGACATGCACAAGCAGTACATCCTTCGCCACAATAAGGCGGTGCAGATTATTGCAAAGGCTATCGAGCGTGGCAGGTGCGGGGGCTGTGTCATGTTTATGGACGCAGGAAGGGAAGCCGAGCGCTCTGCGCACAACATGGGAACCCGCCTCCCTGGCTGGCTGCTCCCAGACTTGCCCGCTGAGGAAGTACGGCAGTACCGCCCGGACATCCTACTCATCTAACTCATCCCGTCGTCGCTCCAGTGTACCGCCTTCGAGGATGACGAGTACACCGGCCCCGATGACCCCCAGGATCGCAAGCTGCACACCGTGCTGTTGGGGCGGCCTGGTTCTGTTGTTTTCTGTTTAGCCTACAGGCGTTGGTTGGCGCTTGCCCCCCGCCTGCTTTGCCCTTCCCTGTTTTTGGTGCTTTGTTGCCTGGTTGCCCTGTTTGCCGATGCCTCCTGTGTTTGGCTGGCCCGTGCTCGGCTGCCGTTCCTTTGTGTTCCTTTTGTTGGCGCGGCCCCTGTCCGCTGTTCTTTCCGCCTCTTCCGTTTCGCTTCCTCGTGCGCGGGAGGCCTTGGCCTCACCTAGCCCTGTTTCCCCGTGTAACGAACCTACTACCGTGCACCTGCTTGAAGTTGGGTACGGCTCGGACACCAATCCCGCCGAGAAAGTGCACGAGAAGGCCCAGCAGCACGCAACGGTTGGCCGAGCTGCTCCAGGCGGCAGGTTGGAAGGTGCGGTACACGCAACAGACCGCCATCGCCCTCGACGTCTGCGGATAGATCCATTGGGAAACAATTGGTCCCCGACACTGAAGGACCTCGGTGTGGAGCCTGCTGCAGCACAGCGTTGTGCAACGAAACTGCATGCGCATGCCGTCCTGGCGGTGCATACCATCATCAAGCTCCGCCGGCACCTGGAGCGGCCCGCCGGACAACGCCTGGCTATAGGCCCAGAACAGGCAGCACAGGAGAAGGCCCCTCGTGGCACCAAGAGGCGGCGCCCGGGAGACGCAGCCGGCTAGGCGGCCAGACCTGCTCCCAACCCTGGTGGCTGGGTAGATACCCTTTGGGTATCGTCGTAAGATGAGCACTACGTGCGAGTCCATCGTGCCCAGCCCCCTTAACACACGCGGGTTTGACCATGCGTAACATAATAATAATAATAATAATAATAATAATAATAATAATAATAATAATAATAATAATAATAATAATAATAATAATAATAATAATAATAATAATAATAATAATAATAATAATAATAATAATAATAATAATAATAATAATAATTTTACGCATCGGTCACACCGGCATGTGTTTTAGCTGCCGGGTCGCACGAGCATGTCCGTGAGATAACCGGTTCTGAACGTCTGCAGCAGCGCAGGGGGGCTGCGCCTGAGACAGATAATAATAATTATCATAATACGCTGGGTCAAACCCGCGTGTGTTAAGGGGGCTGGGCACGATGGGCTAGCACGGAGCAGCCTTACGAACTACCCAGCCACCAGGGGAACCAGGAAGATGGAGGCGCCTAGCCGGCGTCCCCTGGGGCCTGAGACAGACAGTAACCACCAACAGACGTGCCAGAAATATCTCGACCCCTATGGGGATCGAACCCGAGACCTCTCACATGCCAGCCACCTCCACGAACTTATGTCGTGGCAGGGCCTCGTCCAGTTTATCCTTCCACTGGCGGAAGATAAGAGAAGGGGTACTGGGCAAAGTACTCACCAACCGTGAGACGTGCTGAAGCTAAGCAATGCAGTCTCAGATGAATTGCACTTGTGGTCCACCTTGAACACTGCGCACTGCGCGTTCACTGAGTGAAGGTTGGCCCCGCCAAGAGTGAGCCTTGGCCGCCGCGGCGGCGAGGCCATCTAGGCACCACACAGCGAAACACCATAGGGGCTGCTAGATGGAGGCCTGACAGTATCATAGACAGCATATACAGCAAGCAAGCTGTAAAGCAGGCCCATGCGGTGCACACGGGTGTGTTTGGGGCCGTGCGTGCCAACCCCAGGCGCTAGGAATGGGTTGGAACGCCTTTCAATCCTTGTAGTGGGCATTAGTCATAGGGTAGTAGCTTAGTAGGTTCGTTACATGGGGGCAGGGGGCCGCTTGTGAGACGGCCAGCCAACCACGAGGAATGGGTTGGAACGCCTTTCACTCCTTGTAGTGGGCGTTAGTCATAGGGTGCCAGGCGTGCCCATAAGATTTCAAGGCGTGCCAGCCCCCCTAGTATAGGATGGATCCTTGCATGTCGGCAATATCCAACACGTACAATCGGCTGCACACGCGGCCATGGGCGTCGGTACGAGCCCAACAGACCGGATTATCTGGCCCGGGCTCACTTCACCGCAGACGACCCTTGCTACAGCGTGCACACGTATACGCACAGACGTGCAGACGCAATCGCCTTCCCCCGTACACTTCCGCTAGGTCGTTGTGCATGATCCTAAAAGCATAACATGTCAGTTGCCGCAGTCATACACCTGCAATTTGATCCGCCGGCTCACACACCTCCAGTACTTCAAACAAAAACTGGCATCGGCACCATTCACGCGCTCGCCGAGGGAGGGGTGATCGTGCAGCGGCAGTGACCTCACTGGACGGCCGGCACGCCCTGACTGTTGACCCGCTGCACTACGACCGCTCGCATGCAAGGGTCCGGTCAGTGCTGCATAGGCAGTTTCCATAACTCGATCGACGACCAACCGCTGCAAAGTCGCTGGAAGTGTCATCTGCTCATGCCACTTGCACTTCAGCACGGCATGCACGGCAGTCATTAGCTGTGGCTAGTTGTGGCTCACCCCACCCGCCGGGGGGCAACTAGGGCGTTGCACGCGTCACATAGCAGGGCGTGGTCGAGTAGCCCAAGCATTAGTGAACACTATCTTGTGCGGCCACGCATTTAAGTAACTTCAGCGCGGCCACACAAGATAGATGAAGAAGTCATATGCTCGTCAGCATATGGTTATGTCCGATGCAAGCAATGAATGTCCGCTCCAGGCGCAAGCCGGGCCACGTGCTGCTGCCTCGCACATCAACAGCGCAGCCACAGCATCCACCACATCAAACGCGTTGAAAGGCCATGCGTGCTCGGGGTTGACTATCCAAACACCACTTCATGCTTGCGGTCGACAACTTGCATGACTACTGCTCTCGTTTGTTGCTCAATACGGCGGCTCCATTGCTGCCGTGGCCTCTGCCAGCATGATGTTGAGCTTCTTTGCCACCTCCACGCTGGATGGGCGCTCCTCGGGGTTGTGCCGCCAGCAGCGCTCGATGAGCGAGCGCAGGGGCGGGGGGCACAGCGGCGCGTCCGGCGGCGGCAGCGGCGGCCGCTGCTGGTCCATGGCAACCTGCATGTAAGCGTGCGCGCACACACGATGATTGGGGCACGGAGGCGGTTCCAGCACATACGCCCAAGCCAAGCCGATTACGCAGGTCAGGTGAGCAGTAATGTAAGTGAGGGGCCGTCAAAGGGCTCAATACTCCAGATCTTAACTCCAAACGCATCAGGAAACGTCGTGGTGGAACGATTTGCTAGACTTGAGGCCATAGGCGCCAGATGATGCCGCACAAGAAAGCATCGCCTCGGCCCAAAGAAGTGCATAATCAAGAATGGGCACTTGAGCCAATCATGGCGCGCTCCAGTTGCATGGTTGTCCGTACGAGCCTAGCCTGAGCATAGTAGTGGGCTCCATGCAGTCCTTTGTGTCGTTCCCACCTTGAAGCCAATGACGGCGTTGCGGTAGCCGTCCCACGGCTTTTTCCGCGTGGCGACTTCCCAGATTATGACGCCCAGCGAGTAGACGTCGGAGCGGTCAGTCACCTGCGTGAAGCAGCCGGCAAGGCGACGCGGAATCATCAGCTGCCCAAGAGTTGTACACTTTGCACACGGGACTAACGGGACAGCCGCCACTAGCCATGGCTCAATAACGCACTACTGTGTGATGCGCGCGCGTGGTCGACGAGGCAGCACGCAGCCCGTGGCGTGGCCCGGCGGCAGCATCACCACTGCCACCGAGGTGCAGGTGGTTCATGTCTGCCGTGCGTGGCGTGGCGTACACTGGTAGTACGCAATACAAAATTCCAAACCATCCATTCGCAAATGCTGTACACACGAGGACCCACCTACCTTCTTCGTTACTCCACGCTGTGCAGTCTCATGTATGTGCCGCAGTGGCTGATGCGCATACATGGTTTGGCTTGCATGTGTGTGACCGAGTCTATAATGGTCAGCGGGCGTACGGTGGTCGCCGTCGTCGTGCCTACAGCGTGGCAGCTTTGCTGGTACATGATCGCGTTACCATCGAACTGCTTGTTTTGCACGCTTGATGGCACCTTCTATAGAACCGATGACATGCACACTGCACGGCGGCATCAGTCAGCACCCACCTTGCTCTCATCCGCTCCAAGATAAAGCTCGGGCGCCATGTCTAGGCAGGCAGGCAGGCAGGCAGGCAACCTCACATGCCAGCGGCTGACTTGTTTGAAGCCGTCGCGCGCACGTGAATGCATCTGCAAGTACGCTGCAGTGGCTAGCAGCTACTAGCGTACACGCCAGGTAAGCCCGAGCACGTGTACATATCTGTTCTCGTTCTAAACATCTATACACTGGGATTAGGTAGCCTTAGCTTCTATCTAGCGTTGCATGTCGCTCGCGGCCTGCCGGTACACCCGGTGTACCCGGGGTCCCCGGCCAATAAGGACTTGGACCAGATCCCGAAAAATCTACAATGGCAAGGGCTTTGACTGACTTGTAACCAGCAGTGGTGCAGGTGACACCGGGTCGGGCAGCCGAGGTTGCCTATGTGCGCGCACCTCTAACGCATCCAACACAGTCAAGAGGTTGTGACCGGCGTGGCCCCCCCTCCCGCCCTTGCCCCTTCCCCCCCGGGGGAGGGGAACGTGGCTACCGCTACCACTACCGTAAGCGTTCTGCTGCGGTGAACATTCTGGCTCAACGCGCATTGCATGGGGCCTTATTCGCTCCCCACCAGACCAGGCACGAGCGGGGCCGGGGCCGGGGTAGCCGGGGCAGAGTCTCAGGCAAAGAGCTACTGCCATCGTACGGCAGCGCCAGGGGAGAAGTCGCTCCCCAGTCCTCGGCCACCGAGGGCCGTGCAGAGATGCACTAAAGCACAGCGCGCGCCGCAGGAAGGACGCAAGAGCCCAGGAAGACGAACTAGTGAGCACGCTGGTGCATGTGCATCGGCACTGCCGTGGCCGCTTGATAACCGCCGCTCCTAGCGCGCTCCTGCCGTTGCAGGCGCGTCGGCTGGCCCGTGATCCGCTGTGATTACTGTTCGTCCTCAACCTCCGGGGTTGGGGAGTGGGAGCCTTCCCTCACGCTATCGTAATCCTCTGCTCTGCAATGACTATCGTCACCATCATGATCATTGGTCTTGAGGCCGGTAAGGACAAGTGTCCCCGCTGCTGGTGCACATTACATGAGACCGCACAAAAACGGCCTGCAATGAGTCCACGCCGAGTTATTGGGTCGCATGGGCTGGTTGCCCGAGCAATTCATCGCTGCACACTCACATGGGGCGGTGCCGACCTCCACGTTCTGCGTAGCCAACACCGTGCTGAGCTTGAACCTGTGCACCGTGGTAGCGGTTATCATAAGAAAAACGTGGACGGAACTGAGCCCGGATGGAACTGCAGCAGAGCATGTGATGAAATGCGCGTAACGACAGCGTGGGTGGAGCGTCAGTTGTCGTAACCTACCGCTCTCTGGCCATTGCCATTGCCCTGAGCCAATGCGCTCCTCAGCAGGCGCCTTACCAGTCAGGCGCCTGCCTCCCAGGCATAGCCTAACCCAACCACCCAACAAGTAGCCATAGCACGGCCGGCGTCAGTGAAGATGCCGTTGCAGCTTGCGAAGCTGCGCGGCAGTCCTTATGCACATGTCCTTCACAATCCGTACGTATGCCCATATCTTGGGGCTACTGCTCGCACCTTGCCAAGCCGAAATCGGAGATCTTAGCCACGCCGTCATGCCCAATCAAGACGTTGGCACTCTTAAGGTCCCTGCAAGAAGGCAGCCAGTGATCCACTCATGCGAACACATGTATCTCTACTGGACTTGTGTGTCATTGACTCCTTGTGCTTGCATGTGCTAGCCCCTTGACCACCTTTGGCAGCAGGGCGGCAACCCGCACGTGGAAGACATGCCTTGTGCCACCAGAAAGATGCGCATGACGCACCATGGGTTGAGAGCCGGTAAGGTGTGCACGTGCAACCAGCTTCGACGTGCAGGAGGTTGAGCTTGCCCCAGCGTTCGTGGCATGCATGGTCCAGAGCTAGGCGTCACTACTGCTCCATCAGCAAGTCTCAGTTTTTCGCATGCGCGGGGCGTGCGGAGATGAGCTTGACTCCGGCTCGGTACAGCAACTTGCTTTGTCCGCTCAAACCTCCCCGTACCTGTGCACCACCGTCGGGTGCAGGTAGGCCAGGCCTGCCGCCACGTCACGGCTGATGCGCAGCACGTCACTCAGACCATACGCGTACAGGGGCTGGCCATCGGGGTCGGTGCCTGCACGGAGTATGGGAAAACGCAGGCTGATCAGCGTCATCTATCCTGCTGGGAGTACAGCAGAGCATCAATGAAACGCATGCTGGCTTCGCACAGCAAATAGCGCGTTGAACTGCTCTACGCAGCCTGGGCACAATGATCACTGACAGCAACCACGCATGCCTTGCAATAGCATTTAGGCGTGCAGGATCACGTGATACTGCAGTGTAGGACAGTGCCTGGGCAGCCTGGGCAGTGTGCGGCACAACTTGATACGAACACCGTTGATCAGCGCAAAGCAACGTACCATGGATGTAGTTGAAAAGGCTGGTCGACATAAGCTCCATCACCACAAAGATGTTGGGCTCTTGGAGGCAGCCGCCATAGAAGCGGACAATGTTGGGGTGATTGAGGCGACTCAGCACCGTCACCTCCTGTGAAAAGGCAAACGTATGGCAGGTGGACACTTCTCGAGGACAAGTGCGGGTGTCACAGGGGTGGGGCTGCCGCCGCGTTGAAGGACATATAAAATGTCATATTGCGGCGGCCGCGTACACCCGCGGGATGAGGCGGTGTCGAGCGTGCCGGACCAGGCGCTGCGAGGGGGGCCCGTGGGCGCTGCCTGGGTGGATGGAAGGCATCGCAGCCTGTACAACTGTTTGCGAGGCCTTGAACGGTCACCTATCTAGCTAGTACGGATGGGCCAGTGCCGGCCACTGGTGCCATGCGCCCCCCACCCACGACATTTGACATACGGCCGTCTAGGCCGCCACATGCCCCGTCTGTTGGCATAAGTTCGTGGAGGTGGCTGGCATGTGAGAGGTCTCGGGTTCGATCCCCATAGGGGTCGAGAGATTTCTGGCACGTCTGTTGGTGGTTGCTGTCTGTCATCAGGCGCAGCCCCCCTGCTGTAGACGTTAAGAACCGGTAATCTCACGGACATGCTCGTGCGACCCGGCAGTTAAAATACACGCCGGTGTGACCGATGCGTAAAATCATCATTATAGTTATCATTATCATTATCATTATTATAATCATTGTTGTTGCTTTTAATAGGATTTAATAGGATCATTGTTGTTATTATTACTATCATTATTGTAATTGTGACGGTTATTACTATTTTTATCATTGTAATTATAATTGTAGTTATGATAGTTATAATTATTTTTATTTTTTTGTTTTTGTTGTTGTTTTTATTAGTATTAGTATATGTATCATTGTATATAATAGTTATTATTGTAATCATCATTTTTAGTTTTAGTGTTATACTTGTGATTATTGTTGTTGTTCGGATTAGTATTAGAATCATATTTTTATCATTATATTGTTATTATTGTCATTTTTATCATTTTCATAATTGTTGTTATTGTTATTGTTATTGTTATCATTATCATTCTTATGGCACCCGGCCTTTGCCCCCTCTACCCCACCCCCCCAAGAAAAACATGTCCGGCGCATTCCCCCTGTTTACACCCCTCATCAAGCCGACTCCGAGTCGGCGGTCGGCCCGGCCCCCACTCAGGCGCATCAACACCCTTTCCCCCCGCCCGCCCCCTTTCTCCCGCCTTTGGCACCCGGGCCCTGCTGTGTTTCCTTCACGGCCCTCCCAACTATGAATGGCAAGCCCAGAGCTTCTGCGCTGTCCACGCCATCAGTGCCTTTTGTTCTTTTCTGGGTTACAGCGCCACAACGCCCAACTGCAGGCCGCCCCCCCCCCACCTTCGGCACCACGCAAATCCGTCTACATGTATCACATGACCACCAGAGTTGTCCTTGATCGGTTTATTTGAGTGGGTAGTTGCCCTGCGGTTCCTCCACGTGGTTACCCTTCCAATGTGTTATGGCCCGCGCGACATCCCAGCTCTCCGCCTTGGCCCACCAGTTCAACATCGCTGCCTTGTTATCCTACACCAACAACAGCTTTGTTCGCCCTTCGCCTTCAGTTGACCCCGCCACTGGCTCCTCATCGACGCCTTGGATGCCCGACCCTGCCCCGTGGCCCGGCCCGTCGCGAACGGTACCAGGTCCTGCTTTGCTGCTTGGCGCCGCCCTCCCTCACCTGGCAACTCACCACCAAGGCCTGCCCTTGGTAACCCCCCGCCGCCGCCGTCCCCGGCCCTCACACCCCCACCCGAGCTCGGTCCCCAGCACCTGCCAGCACACTGGCTGCTCCATCCCACGTTCCATCCATCCACTCCACCCCCTTGCCCGGCCAACCCGCCTCCGACGGTACTCCCACCACCGCCATGGATGCTGACAGCCGGCCGCCCTCCCGCATGCATGAATGGATGTCGGTACGTCCCCCCACAGCCCTTTCACCGTCACGTTGAGGGGTAATTCAGGGCGTGAGTTCGCCCGCCCCCCGACCCCCCCCCCCGCCCCCCGCCCCCCCTGCGCCTCCCCCAGAGCTTCGTGCGTGGCCTTAGTTCTCTCGGCCGGGAGGTCAGGTAGACCGCCTCCCTGTGGCCCCACTACTTGGGTCTACACTTCCTGGCTGCTCGGCTGCATGGCCGGCCCCCTTGGGACCTACGGCGTTGCTGTCCGCCCCTCGCCGCCTGGGGCGGCACCCCGACGCCGCTCTGCGGGGCTGGTTGCGTTTGGCGATGGTGATGTCCGACGCATGTCCCTAGGGACCCCGCCTCCGCTCCGCCTTACGTGCCGTCCAGCAACGCCATCCATGCGTCGTTTCCACATCGCTCTCATCCCTGCCGCCCCTACTGAAGCTGCTATGGAGGTTTTGGCGGCAGCCCGCGCTGGCACCTGAGTACCTTGGGCACCCATCCCACTTCGCGCTGTAGGCCCCTGCCGCCCCACACAACCCTCTCTGCCACAACACCCGACCACCACTGCTGTCCGCACCTCCCTACCGGCTGCCAGAACCGTACCTGCTCCCGCTGTGGTTGCTGCCGCTGCCGCCTGCCTCTCCCTGTCCCAGCCCTCCACTTAACACGACCCTGGGTCCACCTCTGTCCCTGCCCCACCTACCGTCACCCAGCCATAGTCCACACACACCCTGTCACACCCTGTCCTGGCCCCTCCAGCCCCCCGCTCCCCTTCCCCTTCCCCTCTCCCTCCCCTGTGCCTCTCAAAACTCCACCCTGCTCAGGCCTGGTGGCCTTTACTAAGGCCATCGCCACCTGAGTTCTGCACCTGCCTGGTGCCTCGCAGGCCTTCTCTCTCCCACCCGGCTTCCTGCGCTGTGCAGCCTCTGGCCTCTACCTGCCCTCTGCGCCCTCGGTCCCCTTGCCGCTGTCGTATCTGATTGCCCACCCGCCCTTGCGGCCCTTGCGGCCCGGCGCTCCCTCCAGTTCACCATACCACCTACACGTGCGTCCTCTGCCGAGCTGCGGGCTGTCCTCACCTCCCTGGTCTGGACACCGCCGCCTCAGCCTTTACATATCCCGCTCCCACCCCCAAACGCCCCCTTACCCGTCGCCCTCCGTCCGCAACATCACGTCCATCTTTGAGACCTCCACTGCCGCCTTCCGTGTGTCCCGCCGCCTGGACTATGAGCGCACCGCTTTTGCCCGCCCCCACCTCTCCCCTGTCAGCCCGCCTAGCCCGCCGCTAGCGCTTCAGGCCACCTTCGCCTCAGCCTGGACTCCAGGCGCTCGGAGCGCTCGCCTCGCCTGGCCTGGACTCCAGGCGCTGGAGCGCTCGCCTCGCCTGGCCTGGACAACCGCGTCAAGGAGCCACTGGATGTGGCACCTCGCCAGCAACACTTTCCCTGGGGCATGCTTTCTTTGGGATCGCGGACCTGCCCCTGCGGCGCCGCGTCCGCTACGTTCCGAGGTGGCTGTCACACGTTCTGGGACTGCACCGTCGCCCCAAGCCGTGCTTGCTCAGCTCCCTGACCGCCACCTGCCTGGGGCCCCCCGCACATCATGATTGTTATCCGCGCTTTTGTGGCATAATGCAGCGCGCTAGCATGGATTTCGCTTCGCACGGCTCTGTTTCGCCACCTTTGAAGTGCTGTTCAGGCCCCAAAGCGACTTTCGATAAACCGCGCTCTAACCGTAAAACAAAACAAAATACACTATGAAAAGCCCATAGCTCTTTGTCGGGCCCGATTTCACCAGGTTTGGGCTGTTTGGTGCCTGTCCGAAGGTAGCCGCCACGTGGGGTGTTGCATGACATGACCTTTTTAGGCGTTCCTGGGCCTGTCCTTGGCCTAATCGGGCGAGGAAAGGAGCTACAAGCTCCTTCCCCATCATACAATCAGGATCTAGTGCTGCAGAGAGCAGTGCAGCTCCTGGCGCCGCACCCGTGATGCGAACGTCATGTGTTGGGGCATGTTTGCATGCAACCGCCCAACTCAAAGCATGCGGCCGCACGCGACTGGGCCTAAACTGGCAGCCTAACCACCCAGGCTTGACCTAAGACCATGTAAGCCTAGTCTTGAAGTTCTTGCGGCTTGAAACAGGGATGGTGACGGGTAGGGCACTGCCCATTGTGATCAGCATGTCCAGGAGGCAGGTGTACCTACCAGTTGCTACCAGTTGCGGGAGTCATTTCTCGGTTCCTGGGCCACGTACAACCGTGACAGTGCTGTATGACGATTTTCAGTGCTTTAATTCACAGTTTTGCGGTTGTCCTATGTAGCTGTGTACGTGCCCCCTTGCGGCGGCGGACACCGCAAGCCGCATAGCGTCAAGCCCATTGTGCACCGGCTTGGCACGCGTGCGTGTGTCACATGCACGCGCTTGACACAGTAGCATATCCTAACCCCTACACATGTAGCCCGTCAGCGCATCTCCCGCCAGTGGAAGGAAAAACTGGAAGAGGCCTTGCCACGACATAAGTCCGTGGAGGTGGCTGGCATGCGAGAGGTCTCAGGTTCGATCCCCATAGGGGTCGAGAGATTTCTGGCACGTCTGTTGGTGGTTGCTGTCTGTCATCAGGCGCAGCCCCCCTGCTGCAGACGTTAAGAACCGGTAATCTCACGGACATGCTCGTGCGACCCGGCAGCTAGAAAACACGCCGGTTTGACCGATGCGTAAGATTATTTATTTATTTGTTATTTAGCCCGTCAGCGCTGGTTTCGCGCGCATGGGATGACGATGGGCGGTCCTACGCCGTGCGTCACACTGCACGTACGTCACACTGCCCTGCACGTGCGTCACACTGCCCTGGGCGGTCAGGCTGGAGAAGAGCCAGGGCTAGCGCAATGTGACCCCCAAGTCACAAATCACCGTGCTCGTGCCATACAAGCTGCACGCACTGCGTTTGAGTGATTGGGGGGTCATGCATGCGTCGGGGCGGGCGTAATGGGAATGTGGGCGCCATGCGCGCGCCGGCGCAAAACGGACCATCTTTAAGCACCGGGCGTAGCATGCACACCCTGTATCTCCCTCCACTCACCCCGGCTACTCAAATTCCTACGCTTGGGCAGCTTAAGGCCGGAAGCGCGTCTTTGGATAAGCTTGGATAAGCAGTCTGCCGTACTCCAAAAGTTGCTCGTGCGTTGTGCAGCCGCACTGGCGGCGCGCGTGCATAGAGTGCGCTCAAGGCACGCATGCCTAGCCACGCCGGCACGACAAGCTGCGAATATATCCCCCCAAACCTACCGGCTTCCAGCATACATGAACACGGCGCTAAGGCACCTGCCAATGTAATGTAATGTAGATGAAAATTTTAGGGCATAGCGGTACGCCGGTTGACAGCAGCACGGGTGCATAAGAGGCTGAATCCTGTACGGCGCTAGTAACAATTGGTGCTTAAGGGCCCGCCTTGGAGGGCACGCCACATGTGAAGCCTTGCAAGATGGCTATTTATGTCCGTCATGTGCGGCGCTACTGTCGTTTGCGCCCTGGTGGCCAGACGTGGGCCCAGATATGGGGCTTTTCGACACGTGTTGGTTTGTGAGTGAAACGTACCGCAGTCGTCCTCGCAGGTTAACCTCGAAGGAACTGCCCCCGCTCTGTTTCGCCGCCTCTTTGCCTTTGTGTTCGCTTCCGTGCGTGGATTGCTCCCGGTAACGACCCCACTACTACTGTTTTTGGTGCTTTGTTGCCTGGTTGCCCTGTTTGCCGATGCCTCCTGTGTTTGGCTGGCCCGTGCTCCGTGGCTGCCGTTCCTTTGTGTTCCTTTTGTTGGCGCGGCCCCTGTCCGCTGTTCTTTCCGCCTCTTCCGTTTCGCTTCCTCGTGCGCGGGAGGCCTTGGCCTCACCTAGCCCTGTTCCCCCGTGTACCGAACCTACTACTACTACGCTTGAAACCTACCTGTGCCAGGTTCCGGAGCTCTAGACCAATGGTCCGGCCACCCGCTGCGCCTCCGGTGGATGCAAGCTGCTTGACGGCGACCGGTATGCAGGGCTCCTCGTCTGCGTTGTTGCTGCCATCGTTGCCAGTGCCTTCGTGCGGTGCAGGCACGGGCTCTCCCAGCAGCGCATGCAGGACCGAGGCCGCCATCATGCCGCCCCGAACAACGCCGGACGCGCCTGCGGTTGGGCGGCATGTATGACACACCGCAGAGTCCGTTCTTGCAACGCCCCCTCCGTTGCCGATGAGGGCCATGTCATTGTAGATTTTTGAAGCAGCAAAGCGCACACACCATTCAAATGATGCCATCGACTACATCGACGGTTGCTAGACAGGAGCGGCTGTGGCGGCGGCTGTACCAGAAGTGCAGCTGAAACCCGATCCTTACCAGGAATCGCATGCACCAACCATCCGTCAGGACGAGCAGCGGAGCTTTCGCTGCTGCCCGCGCCCCCAAATCCTACCCACCCACCTTGGCCGAGCACCGTGTCCTCGTCCACAAACACGTCTCTCCCTTGTACCAGCGACAGCAGGTGCGCGCCGACCGCCCCTCCGCCCCCAGCAGGCAGCGCAAAATCCATCGCCAGCAGGCTCGACATCACCTCCATGGCACCGGGGCGGGGTACCACAGACGACCCCAGTCTAGACGTTTGCGCTGCACACAGAGGGCGCCAAATGTTCCAGCCGTCACGCAGTGAACGATGTATCGGGCTGCAATCATTACTGCATTGATTTGGTGTAAAACCCAGATGCAAAGCCAAGGATGGTTGGCGCCCTCTGCGCTGTGTGACGGGGCTGTGGCAGTCACCAGCCACAGATTTCGGTGATTCGAAACAAGCCCTAGCCGGGTACACCATCAACGCATCAGTTGTGTGCTGAGCGGATGTCACAGGGAGCACCTTAAGCGCCCAACTGTGGCGTGGGAAAAGAGGAATGCCGCGGATGTGAGCACCCGTTCATCCCGATGTATATCACTATACATGGAATTCCGGCATAGGGCCCCCTTAACCTGGGCCACTCGGGCCCTATTCCCGTGTACGACAGTGTGCCCTGTTACATACACCCCCCACTGAACGCGATCGCCCCGAGAGCGCAATCGGTTTTTAGCCTTCGTGGGAGCGGGAATTCCTTTTGGGCCCGCTGACATGCTTCCCTCCTCTACAGCTGGCAAGGCTGTTTGGCAACGGCGACCAGGTTCCCCCGAAGGGCCGTTAGGTCGGAACCCCGTTCCAGCGAGAAGCTCATATGCCCCTTCCACACGACTTGTGTTCGAGCCTACCACCTCGCAAGGTGCCGGCAACCAAGAGTAAAACTTGCAGCCACCGGGGCTCGAACCGGGATCGGTCGGACAAGTCCAACCACCTGGGCTTCGAAACCATTTGTCACAGGGAGCGCCTTAAGCGCCCAACTGTGGCGTGGGAAAAGAGGAATGCCGCGGATGTGAGCACCGTTCATCCCGATGTATATCACTATACATGGAATTCCCGGCATAGGGCCCCCTTAACCTGGGCCACTCGGGCCCTATTCCCGTGTACGACAGTGTGCCCTGTTACAGCGGAACCGCCGCCTGCACCCTCTGACCCTCCGTCAGTGCCCACCTGAGGAAGGCGGCGCCGACGACACGGTGTGCAGAGGGCTTGACGGGTCAGAGGCGGAAGCCACAGCCTTGAGTCTCGCCAGGTTTGCCTGAGCCTGCAGCTGCGGCTCGCGGGTGCCCACGACTGGATCGTCACCGTCACCGCTGAACTCCTGCACTCGTGCATTTTGGGACACTAGTATGGGAGGCCGCGAGGGGCGACGGACGCTCAAAGCAAACTGCAGCTGGGGGTGGCGCAAGAGCTGCCTCTCACGTGCGCGCCTGGTGATGGTGGTCGGACGCATATGCATGCGCGTGCGTGGACAGGCAGCCACAGGAACCCCCGCTGTTTGGCTGGTTGCCGTGCCCCGCGCGCAGGCGATGCACACGTACTGCATGTACGTCTTACCGCCGTGCGCTGCTGCTGCTGCTGCTGCTGCTAGTGTGGTGTGCAGTGAACAGCAATGGGTGCACCTTACCCTGAGCATTGCCGCAACGTCGCCAGCGGCAGCCTCTGGGTCCGACAAGTGGCCGGAGGTGGCGTTTGTGATGTACTTCCGCCGCTGTCGGCGCCGCCGCACTACGATCACGTAAGCTGCTACAGCTGCAACCGCCGCTGCAGCGGCTGCCGAGCCTGCGGCAACTCCAATGACGGTGCCCCTTGCGCTTGGCGACGCGCTCAATGACGGCGAATCCATGTTTCCGCTTGGGCTTGCAGGTACGGCATCTGCGCTGGCCGGGCTTGCACTGGACCCGCTGCCGCCTGGTACGGCTGCTGCCACAGATGGGTCTTGTGATGGCAGCGCAGGTGGCGGCGGCGTGGGCGGTGGGGGGCTCGGCGGAAGCGCCGGCGGCGGAGGTTGCAGTGGCGGTGCTGGCGGGAATGGCGAGGGTGGCGGCGAAGGCGCCGGCGGTGGTGGAGCAGGTGGCTCCGGCGGCATGGGGAACTCCACCGCTGTGGCCCACACCGGCTGCAGCTGTTCAAGGTACTCACCCAGAATACCCTGAGGTTGAAACATTGGGCCGTCGGGGAGATGCAGCCTCAGCACTGCTGAGATGCCACGGCTTGCGGCACTTATACCATGTATGAAACCGCCGCCGGGCGGTGGCCGTAACATCTTGCACAAGGGAGGACACGCTGGTGGACACTGTGATGCAGCAAGCTTACTGATGATCGACGCCATGTTTGCACGCAGTATGTAACCTAGGTACGGTGCTACTACTGTGTTATGGGACGTAATAGGGTCATGGCGGCTCCTACGCACCGCGCGCTGCAGGCACGCGGGGGCAACAACAACAACAACAACAACAACCATAACAATAACAATAATGATAATAATAGCAATAATAATGATTAAAACAATAATAAAAATGATAATAACAATAACAATAATGATAACAACAATAATAATGCTAATACCAATAACAATAACATTAACGTTACGCTGGGTCAAACCCGCGTGTGTCAAGGGGGCTGGGCACGATGGGCTAGCAAGGAGCAGCCTTACGAACTACCCAGCCACCACCAGCCACGCGGGGGGCGCAGCGTTGCCGTCAGCGTTGCCGTGTATCAGCCTACCTGTAGCCCCACAAGGTGCCCTCCAGAAGGGGCAGTCTCGTTGAAGGGCTTGCTGCACACTGAAGCGTAGCTGCTTGGCGTTGTCCAAGACCTGCCGGTGTTGGTGTGGAACACCAGCCGCTCGACGTAGCCTGCAAGTCATGCAGACGTACAGGTCGGGCCGGCGCCTTTACGGGAGGCATTGAGGCTGGCGGACGCTACTGTGCGTCGTCGTGCGGTTCCATGCGTGCCAAGGTACTGTTTCTGTGCGGTCCGTGCTGGATGCGGAGGGGAGCTGCAAAGGAGTGCACTGCAAAGCAAAACACGGCGCGCCATCAAGCCGTGGAAACAGGCGTCGCAGTACGGAATGCATGTGCCCAACACTGAGAGCATGTCATCAACGTCCACGTTTTGAGCCATCGCGCCCTTACCAATGTATCGTGAGCCGTTACCCACTACACCATGTAAAGCCAAACATGAATGGCAGGCACTCTGTACCTGCCTACACATCCCTGTTGTAGCTCTCTGTCCAAATCGCCGCCTGCCCTGACAGCAAATCGGGTCGCTAGCTCGTGCATACATACGCCAAGCTCACACAGGTCAGCACCTTGGCGGCCGGCACTTGAGCACGGCGGGTGCCGCGAAGAGTCTAATTGTCATTCATGTCAGGAACTCATGGCGCCCCCTTCTGGGGCGCCTTACACCCTGCATCCAGACGACCCGAAGAGTTGCTGGTCTAGAGGGAGGGCAGCATGGGCTCAGGGTGCCGCATGCAGGCACGTTCACACGCGGTGCGGCCGCTGTCTTCCGACCTACCCCCGGCGCAGCCGCTGACCGCCACGATCTCCTCCCCTTCCTCCAGGTCCAGCGTGTGCCACCCGGAACTGCTGGCCCTGCCGTATACATTGCTGCCGCTGTCATTATGAGGGGCAGCCTCGACGCCGCGCGGGCGAACCTGGAGGGGGCCATCAGTTTGGTGGACGTGGGGGGATGCTGTGTAGCGATTGCGGCGCAAGTAGTGCGCGTCCCCATGTGCTGGGTTCCGTCGTTAACGAAGTGCCAGAAACAGCTGCGCGCATGTGTGCATGTGTTGAGAGCTGTATGCAGCTTATTTGTGCATAAACGAACGAACGGCTAGCCACCAACCCGATGAGCGCTTTCCAACGTCATCGCCAGAAAACGCACTTCAATTTCCGATCAATGAGAGAACGACATCGTGTTGTAGTGACTCACCCGCAAGCCCACGACTTGCTCTGTGGGCTCCATGCCGCCACTGCTGCCCCAGTCAAAGATGGTCGTCGCCATGCTGACGCCAATAGACTGGATGGTGGAAGACATGACCTGGAGCGCCAGGTACTCGCTGGTGTCGAGCAGCGCTGGAGCGCCAGGAGGCGGAGCGAAGGGCAGCGCGGTCGTGCCGCTGGCGACAGGTGGGTCGCCACCAGCGGCAGGCAACGCCTCCGTCAGGTGGCGGCGGCGTCGGCGGTTGGTGGGAGCAGCTGACGGTAGGATGTAGGAAAAGGCGCACTGGCTGCCCGACAGGTTGGTGCCGACGGGTCTCGAAAGCGTGACTCTGTACAGCCCTGCAAAGCGTGGCCGGCCATCAAGCCCAACCACTGCGATTCGTCAAGACGTCTTCTGCGGAGCCCATCGCTGTGATGCGGCTGCCCTCTCCCGAAGCCGTTCAGCAGGTCTTGACAGAGGCGGCCGCTGATGGCGACACTGCCCGCAAATACATGGATGGACCACGGGCCATCCATCAGGCGTGTTGCGGGGCGCGCCGCCCCCTTGAGACCAAGACATTCATTTGCGTCAAAGACATGTACAGCAACGCCCACAGGCTAGTGGTCATCGGCGGTCCAGGTGCGATTAATGTGTTGGACCACGAAGCCCGACGTGGACTGTGCGACTGTGTTTGGTCGACTGTTTGTGCAGCCAAACAATTCGATCACGATCATGCTTGAGCGTCGCAGGCCTTCTACTAACACCCTTCCGTACCGTGCGTGCAGCCCACCTGGTTCGTTGCTGCCGCCGGCGCCAGGCGGCGGCGTACCGCTACTCGCAAGTGGCGGCGGTGCTGTTGGCGCTTCTTCTGCCGGGGCAGTGCTATAGCACATGACCTGGCGCAGAGCCGTGCAGCCGTTCTGGATGAAAGGTTGCACGAAGAGCAGCGAATCGTTTTCATCACCATTGTTATTGCTGCTACTGTTGCTGCTGCTGCTGCTGCTACTGTTGCTTGGGGCGCGGCGCGAGACCGCGGCACACGAGCTGCCGCCGCCGTAGTTGAAGGGGGCTTGGTCGTCATATGCAGGGTTGGTTGTGACCCAGAAAGGACCTGCTGGCATGCGGTGGAGGTTGAGGGGGTTGAGGGGATGCAACACAGCATTTGAGATATTCCTTAATGCGGGGTGTCAAAGGTCACAGCCAGTAATCTGAACGGCGTACACGACGTGCAATGGACTTGAAGGTAGAATTGTATGGTCTACGCCTGCGCGCGCTTGGAGCTGCCAGAAAGAAACGCCGCAGAGTATCTACCGCATGATTCTGCGCGCATACCGTATGCTTTGCGTATACCGTCTTCGTTATGTTCAGCTGCGGCCGTGCAGGGACCATTCCTTCCTGAATCTCCACGTGGTGACAACCCCTGACGTTGCTGCAGCAACGTCGGCGGTCGTGGCAATGCTTAACGGTGGGAAGATCAGCCAAGCGCTCGGCGTGGCAGCTTGTGCAGCCGCTTCCTACTTACCTGCCATGCCCTCCCAGAACGCAGCGCGTGTCAACGGCGACGAGTCAAGCCTGGCGAAGTGAGAGGCGTCGCTGAGCCTCCACTTGAGGCCCAGGTGTGAGAGATTCCTGCGCAGGGCGCCAGCGATTCCAGCCAGTACAAAGCAACGCAGCTTGGTTCATGAACTAGTCTCATCCATGTGCACCGGTTGATTCATGCACGTACGATGGCTCTGGATGAACTACCCTGGCCTCTCTGTACTCTCTGGCTCGTATCGGGTAGCTGCCTGCGCACAACTGGTGCATTGGGCTACTGGATGCGTCGCGCGCCACCCAACGCACCGACCGCGCCTGTGTTGCTCCCTATGAGCGGGACGTGCAGCGGAAGACCTTCAGCGGCTGTGCGTGCGTCCCCAACGTGTTCCCTTGCACCCTAACTGCGCACATGCTTGCCCAAAGCGCCGCGCGCCGCGCGCGGTGCCGCGGCTTACCGGCAAGCGACAATGGCGTCGCCAAACGGCATCAGAGGCTTCGGTAGTAGGGCGTATATCCCGCCGTCTGTTCCTATCGACGTAATCAGTTCCTGCTCCGGGACGTAGCCGCAAACCCCGAAACCCGCTTGGCATGTGGAGGCCTGCGCGCGCGACAGCAGTTCAGGATACCAGCGATCCGGCAAGGGATCGTCGATGTTATGAGCAGGGTGGCTGGCAGTAGCCAATACGGGCTTCGGGCGCATTGAGCATTCAGGCTGTTCAGGCTGTCAAGTAGGGCTGCTGCCCGGCAACTGGAAGCCCCCTTCGACTGTGCGCTGGCGAGCGTTCAAAGCAGTAGGCTCTTTCTGTGCAGCCATACATCATGCAGGAGGACGGCCTTCGACAGCGAAGCGGCAGTACGGAAGCGCCACGGTGCTGTGCTGGCTAGCATGTAGCATTGATATGCGCGTGGCACTTCGTTAGCCGTTGTGGACATCATGCCAGTTCCCACCTTACAAACGCTTTCTGCAGCGGCGCATGTCCAAAGCTGCTGGGAGCTATTGCTGTTGCTGGTGACAGGCGGCGCGGCGGGCCCGCAGCATGTGTTTGTCGGGCACGCAGTGCCGCCCGCGGTGCTTCCGCAGGCAATGCCACCGTTGCTCGATCCTGGAACGTCCGGCAGTCGTACAGCCGGGCAGGTCACAGGTCCCGTTGGCGTAGTCGGTGCCGCGATGGTGGTTGTCGGTTCTGATGATCCGTTGCTTGGTGCTGCCCAGATGAGCCGAAGCTGGTAGATGGCAGGGGCAGGTGATCCCATGGCTTCGTCTGCGCTGCTGCCCGTCGAGCCGTTCAGGGCCGCCGGCCCGGCACTGTGCCACGCATCAACCCCCGCCAAGTAGCCGCCCTGGGCACGGAAGGGACGCCCAGCACGCAACAAGGTCCCATTAGTCCCAGGAGGCAGCGAGTTGGTCGGCTGCGGGCTACACCGTACTGTCAGGTGATCACCATTTCTAAACGAGCAATGATTTGGCCATTTGTGCGGTTTTTCACGTGTCCAACATTACTTACTGGAGCCGCAGAAAATGGCAGGAATGCGTTCGGGAAGGTACCGATCAGTCAAAGGCCATTTCCTGTAGTGTTCCCCCGTATGGTGTCCGTGTGACGATCAGCGCTTTGCCGCACGTTCAAAAGCGCCTTACCGCCAAGTGAAACGTTACGCTTTCCCACTGACGGGAGATGCCGTATACAGCCAATTGTGCAAAACAGCAAGCAAAGCCACTCAGCGGAACGAAGATGGCTTTGGCCCTTTTGCGGTGCTTGCCGGCTGGGCGTGCGGCCGCCGCATCCACCCTTTGCACCTCTTTGCGGACGGGATACGTGTGCAAGCAGAGTACGGAAGAGGGCTCCTCGACCAGGACAAGGACAAGGAGGCTTTGGCCAGGCAAGCAGCTTCGAAAAGCCCTAGTAGTAGCCCATCAAGCCCAGATAAGCGAGACTCCCTTCTTGATACAAACATCGCATACTCGGTCACCTGTGGTGCCTGCTCCGTGAATTGTGTGGTGCACGTGCCGTGGCCCAAGGGATAGCGCAGCCCGGTGCGCGTGACGAGGATGAGCTTCTCAACACCGCTTGAGCGCATGCAGCCCTGCAAGCAGGTCGCCGGGGATCGGGAGTATGCATACGGCACAGCAAGGTATAATGGATGGGCGGCGGGTGCACTTCTGGCTTCGTGGTATCCGTAAAGTCATCAGGGAACCGGGCAATCTAGGTTGATGGCGCTGGAAAGCACATTTTGGGGGGGGGGGGGGGGTACCAACCCGCCAGCAAAGCTGCGGAGCTGTGGCTGCTGCTGATGTGGTGGCTGACGCAGCCACTGGCAGCTTGATGGCAGGCAGCAGTCGATTCATAATGATGCATAAGATGAAGCAGCTGCAAGCAAAGGTGCCCTGATGCCTCAAGGTGCACGGCGGATGGATGTGTGCACGTGCAAACACCCGTCGAAAGTCTGAGACCCAAAACGACAAAACTCTACACCTCGAGCTGTGGCACACCGACCTCGACGCGGACGACGTAGTCGTTCCATGCTGGGTCAGCGGTGGACATCCGCCAGGTGCCTGCAGGCGCGCACAGTGCAGTACAAGGAGGGCGAAGTGGTGAGGGGATGAAGGGTGGGGTGCTTCGCTACTCATTGCCGCGGGCGGGTCCGCGCGGGGCCGTGGAGCCGCTTCCAAGGGCAGCACGGCTGTGTGCTGGTATCATAAGGAAGTAGCTGGCCACACCGCAGGGCGTACGTTCATGCAGCGCGGCGTGCACCTCGCTACCGAGGCACCTCGCTCACTGCTTGTCAGTAATCTAGTCAATAGGACCTGACCCTGCTAAGGCGCACAGTGCTTTGCCACGTCAAACCGCGCGCAAGGCCTAGTGGAGCGCGCCTGACGGCGCATGGTCAGCTTTCAGCCCAAACACCGGTAGAGATTAGGACTTTGCCATGGCTTGCATTGGTCTGCAGAAGAAAACGGCAATCGCGCACGTACGCACCTGGGGTGTCCCGACCGATGAATGGGATCGGCAGGGGCTGCTTTACCAACTGCGTCGCATTCCCACAGCCGCACCCCGTCGTCGGCTTGGTGCACCAGCGCCAGGCCGTCAATCATGCCGTTGTTCGCCGACCTGCTGCTGGGAGGGTGAGCGCACACGAGCATTTAAATTTGCGAACGGGCGTGCGAGGCCAGGTACCGACCAGCACCGCTAACAGACGCTGGGCACGGCGCACGCCGCTGCTGGCCATGCATGCATGCACGCAGGCATGCATCCATGCATGTGACAACCTACATGCGCGTCGCGCGCCACCAGGCGCATCTACCTGCGCTGGATGTGATGAGTCCGACACTATACACAGGTTACTTGCCGAGTATGTCAGCGGCTCCCATAGAAATAGCATCGCCGCCAAGCTGAATGTTCGAGCCGGTTGGCGAGGTAGGCCGGCTGTCGGCACGTGCCATTCCAGCTACATCTACCAGCAACCCCTGGATACAGCCTTTGCCGCATTTTAACCAGCTTAAGCATGCGGCATACCTGGCGGCGCCGCTGACGACCGGCCCTGCGCTCCAGAACCGCTCGGTGCCGTTAAAGAAAGTGTACGGAACCATTCCGTCATCAGGGGGTGGCCCCTGCGATCCGATCGCCAGCCTAGAGCGGATGAGCCGCAGGCCGCTGCCGGTGGGGCCCTCCGCGTAAGGACGTGTCTCCTTGGAAAGTGCTGCGGTGGAGCTGACCCAGTCGGCGGCCTGTTGTCGCATGGGTATGTATGGGCAGACAACAGGAGCCAAGAAGATGAGGATTTGCAATAGTAGCGCTTCCGTTGTAGCACACTTCTACGGCACCAACAAAGGTGGCCAGGTGGAACGGGGGAAATTCGCACGCGGCTGTTGGGGAGTTTAGCTGGTAGTAGGAATGTTCACTGATGCAGTAGGAGGACGGCTTTCGTTGGACAGCAAGGCAACGCGCTAGTTGGTAGTGCGTTGGGTGCCGGACCTCAAACACACAGAGCGCGTTGATGATTCGCCCGTTTAATGCCACTCCCTCCAGCAGCCTGAGGAAACGGAAGCCGAGGTGCGAGGAACGTGCATGGCTCGGGGGCCTGCCTAGCCTGCCCATCATCGCCAATCGGAGGGGTCGATGCATCTAGCCGGTACGGCGTGGCGCCGTAACGCGATCGGCTATCACCAGCAGAGGTAGTAACTGGCGTTGCCGCCAATGCGGTTGACAGCAGCTTACCACCTGCATCAGTTGTAGGCTGAAGTCCCGGGCTGAAACACACATGAACCCCAGTAGCCAGGAACACGGCACGCTATCCAGCCGCGCGTAGCTCTCCTGGTTGTTGAGGCTTGGGGATGCGCCTGCGGCAGAGAGCACACATTAATCAGTGCATTGAAAGCGTTGGAAACAGCCGCTTGCATCAGCCAAGAGGCGAAACGCTTCTCCTCGATTAGATGTGATGTGGAGGTGCAGCGCGCCGCACACGCACGGCCACTGCGGCGACGCACACATCGCAGACGACGATTGAATCGCGCATCTGCCATTCCGCGCGCGCGTGATCGGCTGCGCGCCCTGACGCCTACGGTTCGTTCAAGAGCGCACTCTAAACAGCTGCAAAGCGCACCCGCCACACGGAGCAGGGTGCTGAACGTTCCATCACGTAAATGATCCTCATCCCACTGCACAGTCAATGAGCTATTGCACGCACAGTGGCAGTGGGCTGAGTGGCCCCTCGGCCGGCAGCTGTCGCTCGGCGCTCGCCAACTTACTGCGCACTTCCTTGAATCCCAGGCAGGGTCGCAGAGGGTCGTAGTACCACAGGCTCCAGCCAGTACCTGCAGGTAGGTGCCAGGTGCCAGCAGGTACAGCCGATACCCCGACACCCATGTACTTGAGTGCTGTAGCGGCAAGTAGCCCGTTCGTGCCACGCACGGCATACAGCGGCACAATCCACCGACACTTGCATTCGTTCGTCGGTGGCCTCTACGTGGCGCAGGCGGCGTGGCCCGTTGTGTGGCGATGCGAGCAGTTGGCCTGATGCACCGTACGTACATGGTGTGACCCGCAGCGGCGGCGTGAGCAGGCCGGCCAACAGAACAAGCCTGCGCGATGCGGCCAAGCGACTCCTGCAAGCCCAATGCTTGGCATATTAAGCAGCTTCACTGCGAGTCCTCCACGTTGACCACCGCACCACGCAGACCGACAGCTGTACACCCACTCGTCTCCACTCCGCCCTCAAACACTGGGTTTGGCCCGGCGGCCAACCAGCACCATCACCCGTACATCCGGTGCCGATGGGTCCAGTCCTAACGCCATGAGCAATGTACTTGGCTGTTGCCAAAACTGTTGCCAATGCTTCTTGCAAATGAATGCGAGATTCCTTTACACCTTGTACGGCACAAGGCTACGCATTCACGCTTCCTTTTCGGCTTCGTTCCATCACCTTTTGGCCTTTGGGCTTTTGTCACCTTCGCGTTCTCAGCATTCGTGGCTGGCTGACCGCCTCACAAGCGGCCCACCGCCCCCATACATGTAACGAACCTATTACTACAAGGCGTAAACCATGTGCAAAAGAAGGATGCGGCAGCGGCTACTCACCCGCAAGCTCCGGCGACCTTGCAACGACTTTGGACTCCGCCGTCTCAGCGAACGTCTGCAACAGCGGAAACACAGGCATGTAGTAGGTTCGTTACGTGGGGGCAGGGGGCCGCTTGTGAGACGGCCAGCCAGCCACGAACGCCGAAAAGGAGACAAGAGCATAAGGCCAACAGGTGACGGACTAAAGCCGAAAGAACAGCTTGAAGTCGGGAGGTAGGGAGTGCGTGTGCGAGGCACTAGAGGCACAGGGGTAGCGCAGCCATTCACAGAAACAGGCACAGTCGCAGCCAAAAGGACATAACAAAAAAGACAAGGGGCCCAAAAGAGGAACGCATGTACCCGCGCGCAAGTATCACACAAGGGAGGCAGGCAAGAGCGCGCGCTCTAGCGTCAGCAGCGGATGCATTCGCCGCGCACCGGCGCACGCAGCGTGTTTCGCATCCCTCGCCTGTACGAACATATGCCTAGCTACTTGAAGGGACTGCAGCAGCTTGCGCACACATGCTGCACACCGTTAAGCGGGCCGAGACCGTACCCTAACGTACGGTCTGCTGTGAACAAGGCAACCGAGTCCAGTACCAGGCCGTATTAGCCGTATGGCCGCGTGCCGTCCATACATGCGCACACCTTGACGATGATTCGACGGTCAACAAGCATGTCGCTTATAAAGCTTCCAGCGTACTCTGTTGGTAGAATGATACCTGCGCACAAAGCAGCACGCAGCCATGCCATGGGTGTGTGTTGTGCCCACCCATCTACCGAACCATCATACTGCCACACAGCCTGCCGGAGAGATGGCAGCATCGCGATAGCAGGTTACGGCCTTCATCGAGACACCGCCACGCGTGGTACGACACAACATGAGCATTTGGTGTGTGCGCTCCTCCGCAGGTGTTCGATTCCGGGGTCAAATCGCTGACCGGTTGTAGTAGGTTCGTTACATGGGGGCGGTAGGCCGCTTGTGAGACGTCCAGCCACCAATGAACGCAAGAACGAGAGCGATGAAAGCCAAGCGAAGGGATGCAGATGCTCCGTCTGTGCGTGCGAGCGCAGGCATACGTAGGCCCCTATGTGCGGAACAACGAAAGACAACCACATGCATGAGTGCATGCCGGTTGTCTTTGTCGTGTTGCGCATAGGGGCCTATGTCTGCCTGCGCTCGCACTCGCGTGGATGGAATGTGCCTGCATCGCCCCTTGTATGGGGCGTGCACTTCTTAGCCTGCGGTTGTCTTTCACCGTGTTGCGCACAGGGGCCTATGCATGCCTGCGCGTGTAGCGCTCGCACGGACGGAACGGCTGCATCGCTTCGCTTTCATCGCCTTAGTTGGCCTTCTCTCTCGTTCTCGCGTTCGTGGGTGGCTGGAAGTTTCGCAAGCGGCCTACCACCTCTATGTAACCTCATGTAACTTCATGTAACGAACCAACTACTGCTACTGACCCACGGCGAGTGCGTTCGGTCGCGGTTCATCCTAGAGTGCGGCCTTCTGTTACCCTTGTTCTGCAGCAGAACAGCCACATTAAACTAACCCTGGATACCTTCATGTACGCAGCTAGCCCAACCCCTGCACATCGAGGACCATTCAAATAAATGTTGTACCAAGATACCAAGACCATTGCCAGGGCGTTGGGGGCCAGGAGATTTTGACATTTTTGGCGCGCACGTTGTATGAAGAAGGATCCACACCATCTACGCCATCATTGAGCCAGCCCTACTTGCATCCCGGTAGTAGTAGTACAAGTTCATTTGAGAGCGGAAAAGGTGGGAAATAGGATTGTAGCAATTCATGAACGCGAAAGTGAGCACAAGTGAAAGGCAACGAGGCGGTGATACAGAGCCCGAGCGAAGCAAAAACAGGAAACCCAATCCAGTGCGTGGCATACATGGGCCACAAAAGCGCAGCGAGTGGGTGCATAGTGCTCATACACCGCACCTTGGCCCGCCAGGTGCTTGGAGCTGTTGCAGGTCCTCATGGCGTCCGCGTAGCTCATGGGCGTCACGTACAGCACCATTGTCTCCGGGAAGATAATCATGGCTGTCTCGTCGTCAGTGAATCCTGTGTCAGCAAACCGTGCAGCAACCGCGGCAAGGTAGGCAAGGTAATCATAAAACTTATAACAATAATGATACCAATAATGATAACAATAACAACAAAAAAATGATAAACAATTGTAACAACAATAATCATAACAATTTCACGCTGCGGTCACACCGGCGTGTGTTTTAGCTGCCGGGTAGCACGAGCATGTCCGTGAGACTACCATAAGGATAACACTAGGGCTGGAACCGGTTCGGACCGCTATGACCTCCGTACTGGAAGCACTTCGGGCACGGCCATAGAGGTCCAAAGCGGTTCCAGGGCAGGTCGGGCTTCCAGGCGGTGTTGCTTGCACCAAGAGGAGCGTCCAGCCCCGTTCGCAGCCCGGCGCGATGCTTGTTGAGTGCGTTTAGCCTCCCAAAGCCCTTGCGCTCGTCCCTTTCGCTGGGCAAGGCTTTCTTTGCTTGTTTCTCATCGTTTCCCCCCAGCCGTGGTCAAACGACCAACCACAGCTCCAGGGCGGTCATACAGCAACCTGTCGTGCATGCTCGAAGGTGTTTTGGTGCTGTATGCTGCACGCCAGCAGCCCTCAAAGCGGCAAAGCGGCAACCGTACTGGAACCGCTTCAGAGGGGGGTCATCACGGTTCTAAGCGGTTCCAGCCCGTATGATACCGGTTCTTAACGTCGGCAGCAGAGGGGCTGCGCCTGATGACAGACATCAACCACCAACAGACGTGCCAGAAATCTCTCGACCCCTATAGGGGATCCAACCCGAGACCTCTCGCATGCCAGCCACCTCCACCAACCATGTTGTGGCAAGGCCTCGCCCAGTTTTTCCTTCCACTGGTGGGAGATCGGCAGGTACGAGGATGTCAAGCCGCTGGACTGGTGACGGATTACATTGGAAGTGCATGTGCAATTCCACCACACTAACCACCTGCGCTGCCGTGCTGTGAGGGCTGGGCCCCGCCTCGCCGCGGTCCCACGTACTTCTCTGTTTGCGTGGCGGTGCTCCCGCTGCGCGCTCCGTACGTTCGTCGTACCCGCCGTACCCGCCCTTTGGGTTTGTCATGTACAGCTTACCCGTTGCCTGTTTGGTTACGCAGGCGCATACGCGGTCGTTTGTACGGCCCGCGAGAGCTGTGGAACCGACCAGTGCGGGTAACCCTCGTGGCCCACGGGGCCTCCACCAATTGTAGGACATTCCATTCCATCAACCACCGCCTCTGAGCGCTGCAACGGTTTGCCTGTCGGTTGCGTGACTGGACACGATCGCATTGTGCCAAGCACGTGCAATGCTAGCCCGTACGCTGTCCGTCACCGCTTGGTTCTAAGCTCGGCAGTTTCGTAGAGCACCACCGTGCGAGGCGCCCTACCATCCGACCCGCGTCCGCCCAACCTAACCAATCGCCCAATCGCCGACGCGTTCGCCGGACTCGTCACCCCCCACCGACATCAACTCGTGCAGGCGCCCGGGTAGCACCTGCCAGCCCCCAGCTGTCACTTCAGGCACTCGAAAGAGCAGCCAGGCCTAAGGCCCTGAGGGCGACAGGGCCTGAAAGCCTCCGCCCCGCGCCACTCTTTATGATCCTCACGCTCTTGCAGTGTGCGTGACCCTGTCTGGACAAGAGCCGCGGTCTACTCACATTTCCCCCTGCCCTGTGTATACCGACTTGTTGTTACAACGTTGCCTTGTGACACTCGGGTTCCACCCTTCGAGCACGCGCGACGAGCGAGGCGAAGTAGCGAGCGAGGTTGCCGCAACGTTTGGACTACATACACTGACACGCCGGGGCTTGGCGAGGAGAACACGGGACAGCACTGAGATCTGCCGTAGCTGTGCGCATCTGCGGTCGTTGCACGCCGCTACCAGCGGTGCCAGCGCCGCCACCGCGTCGGCGTGCTGCCACGGCACTGTGCATCCTGATGACATGGTACACATCGGCACATTCATGCCGGCGGGCCTAGCCGCCCAATTGTGGACAGCCACACATCAGGGTTTGTCCGGGCGTGCATGCACTAACGCTGCTACCGAGCACACTCGCGAGGCGGTACATCTTGACGTCTATTATGTCACAGAGTATACAGCACAATACAGAGCAGAATACGTCCTCGCATAACCCATAACACCGCCAGCGTTGCTCCATTCTTTAGCATATCGGTAAGGGTGAAGGGGGCAAGGCCCACGTACGCACTTTCAGTCGAGCGCTGCTCCTGTCAGGGCCAGGCACCAGTGTTTTTTTTTGGTGGAATAATTCCACCCGGCGGAACTAGAAAATTAATTCCGGCCGAAGGCCGGTGGAACAGGTATTGAATTGTGCGCCTGGCCGTGGAACGGCCGCGTAGCGGCCGAAAATGGGTTGCGCTGATGCTGGCCCGTGCGGCACAGACTGTCGTACTGCCAACAACTGCCACAGCCTCGACAGCTTCCCGTACAAGCGTGCCCATTGGCGCGCTGCGGCCGTGAGGCGGCGGGGGCACTCCGCGCGCGCGTGTTCTTTATTGTCAAACGCACTGCACTTTGACGTTGGCATGAGCAATACTGAGCATTCTGCATGACGATTTGGGCAATCTTGGCCTAGACCTTGGCCTGTCACGGAGGGTTCGGAAAGGGTTGAAAACAAAGGAAAATGGTGTTTTCAAAGGGGAAGCCCCAATATTTTTTCCGGGGGGGCTGCAGCCCCCCCGAATCCCCCCGCGCCAGGGGGGGCCGCTTCGCGGCCGGGTGGAACAGGAAAACATAGGTGGTGGCTGCTGGGTTCCTCTAGGGGAACTGGGAAAATGACTGATGAAAATGAATTAAAAAACACTGCCAGGCACCCATCCAGCTGCATGCATCGCCACTGGCGCACACATGTGCGCTGCATGGGCGCAAAGACCCATGCGAACATGATGATAAAGCGTACGCATACCTGAGCCATCAGCGTCTGCTGGCGTGTCAGTGACGCTGTACGAAGCCCAGCCATGCATGACGCACGTGCCATGTGTGCGCATCCATGTGCGTGTACCCTTGCCTGGGCGGGCGCGCGCGGGCCGAGCGCGCTGCGGCACTGGTAGTTGCAATCTCACACACACACACACACACACACACACACACACACACACACACACACACACACACACACACACACACACACACACACACACACACACACACACACACACACACACACACACACACACACACACACACACACGCACACACACACACACACCATCACGCAAGCCTGCTTTAAGGAAGCCAGCCTGTATGTAAGGTGGCTTCCCCGACGCGCCGTGGACTCGTTATGGACTTGGACACGTTCCAGTCGAGCTTTAAGCGCCGGTGGCTCGCCACCACGTGATTTCTCTTTCTGAATGGTTAATGATGTTGCAGCGGCTAAAGGGTCCCTTACCGAAGAACTGCGCGGAGGTGAGGGGGAGCAGTGCTGCCATGCTGACGACCACGACGACAAGAGTCCAGCAAACAGAGCAAGGACGGGACCAAGGCGGCCGCTCCGCCGGCGATGAAGCTCCCATGTCAGCAAGACGGGTGCTTTGGCAGTCTGCTGATTCAGCTGGACGCGCACAGGCGGTTGTGGACGCGTAGGCATGGGCCATCCCTTGAGGAGCCTGCAATGCGGCGCAACTGCGCGCTTACACCTGCCCTACGCGGGCCTCCGGAGCCTCCTGGAGGCGCTAAACGCTGACGCGCCCCATGTCCTGGCAGAGAACCAAACTGCGCGTACGCTTCTTCGGCCACTGGATGGGTCGGAGGTCGCCGTAGAGCAGCTCGTATGGTAGGGCTGACACTGTCGCCGTAGAGCAGCTCGTATGGTAGGGCTGACACTGTTACAGGGCTGCGTCACATCAACCGCAACGACTAGGTGGGGCCGCGAAACAAGGCTCGGTCTTGCCCTTATCAGAACCATTCCTGCGCCGTCGGATGTCACACTTCCTCGCACTTTGAGCGGCCGATGCGGTACAGGTGCTGTAACTGATGACGAGGTGGTAGTGTGTGAATCGGTTGCTGTGCCCAAGCAGGCAGGCAGGCGAAGTTTGGTGGCATGTGACAGCGGCATGCGTGGGCTGCACGGCTTGCCGCTTCCTGAGGCCCTTTATACTCAGTAGACGCTAGTACCGTTCCCTTTCGAAGAAAAAAGTCGGCTGGCTGTCAGTCGGCTTAGCCAGCCCAGCCCAGGGCCCTCCTGCCGCCTCATATACGGGAGCTAGTACGGCATTCGGCCACCGCCCCCCTGGCAGAGCTGTACAAACACCTTTCATCGGTAGCGGGACCCCGGGGACGGCCGGTTGAGTTTCTGTCAGTGTGGCGTGGAGCGCCCCCAACTAAGCTGCCAGGGTTGTACCCCCACCCCCACCCCCGAGAAAACATTTATGGCTTGTACCTCCAATTTGCATGTTTTTTCATGTAAAACTTGCATGGGACCTGGCTGGGACCTGGAACTGTAGTATAGTAGTAGTAGTAGTAGTAGTAGTAGGTTCGTTACATGGGGGCAGGGGGCCGCTTGTGAGACGGCCAGCCAGCCACGAACGCCGAAAAGGAGACAAGAACCAAAAGGCCAACAGGTGACGGACGAGGACAGCGTGAAGTCGGGGAGGAAGGGAGTGCGTGGCACTACTCAAAACCTACCCTATATTCTTTCGCGAACAGCAGTTGTGTTGCGTAGGCACGTTTGCCCAAGGATCGTCCAGGGTATCTCCTATTCGTGTACCGAACGTTCCTGCTGTATGAGGACCGAACTGGACAGAAGCTCCGCTCACGTGTTGTACCCGATCACAAGTTGTCGTACGAAGCTGTTTCGAAGTGAAGTGCGCGCGCAGAGGGTCCCCAGCTCGCTTGATCTTGACTTGATCTTTTGAGGGAGTTGATCTTGATCTGACCCTGACGGGGAGTTGATCTTGAAGGGTCTGATCTTGGTCTGACCCAGGTCTGACCTTGTTCTGACCTAGGTCTGATCCAAATCTGACCCAGGTCTGACCTGGGTCTGACCCACTGATCTTTGGGTCTGATCCTTGATCTGCAAGGTCTGATCTGAGGGGTTCTCCGGGTTGATCTTTGAGCTGGGGACCCTCTTGGCGCGCGGGATAGCGTGTGGGTACTGCTTTGGACACCTGACCAGATGTTGTACGGCACAGGTGTTATGTCGCCACCAGTTGCTCAGATCGCTGAGCCGTGCGTAGCTGCGTGCTAGGCACTGGGGAGGGAGTCTGCGCTGCTTGTGCGCAGGCGCAGGCAGAGAGGTAGGTCGGTGCACGGGCGCCTTGGTGCGGGCGTGCACGGAGTAGATCGGCCGCTCGTTGACCGGCAGAGGGAAAGCAGGTGCGGCTTCGCCGCACAGGGCGTATGCAGGCGTGCTGCTTGCGCCAAGACACTGGGGCCTAAGCTCTACTGGCTTAGATGTTACAAGTCCCCTTCCTTCGGGCGGGACAATCAGAGAACAGGCGCCGGTGGACTGGGTCACAGGGCGCAGAGGGCATACACTTATCCAATAACTTAGCTCAGGTTGGTTCGTAGCTCAGGAATTAGGCATCTGAGGCGTACAACAACAACCGGCCACACACGCTCACCACCCCGCCTTGTATAGTGCCGGTATAGTGCCGGCGATGGTGGGTCTAGGCCGCGTAGTTTCAGGCCATGTGCAGCTACCATGAAGGTACCAACAACTTTTCGCACGTTCTGGTGGCCTCAACCCGATGGCCTCGCCAGGGACACAAGTGCCCAAAGGCACAACTTCCAATCGTCACAATAGATGTAAGCCGGACAACACTCTCACAACGTCAACTCGCACGTAAACCAAACATCAGCAAATCTTTTGGTCTTTTCCGCAAAGCAGATGCCGGCATGACCAATCAGCATACCTACAGCACCGTATCCAAATGCTCGCTCCAAGATCCACACGTCTATTCAAACCGTTTAAACCATTCAAAAGCGACAGGCAGGCAGTGGCCGCCTAACAATACACGACAAGTACGTCGGCCAGGCGTCTCGTTCCGCCCCCAAGACACGTACGCGCGCGCCGTGCAAGCCGCGTCGCACGCTTGTCCCTCACACCAAACGTTGTGTACATCAACCGTGTGTGTCCGCAGGGCGTGCTAGCCCTATGCCTTACGCATGCAATCTCACGCGGAGCAGTTGTCTTATTCGCTAAGTATGTCGTCGCCTGTCGCGTTACAGCTCATGTGTACATAAGCATGCCGTGTGCAGGCTTATTGGTCGTTCACAATCAAACGCCTGCCATGCAAAACTCAAGTGCCACAAGTGAGATTGCCACAAGTGCGCGTGCGAGGCACTAGTAGAGGCACAGGGGTAGCGCCGCCATTCACTGAAACAGACACAGTCGCAGCCGAAACGACATATCAAACCCTATACGTGTTCCCGGCACAGCAGCACATTGTATGGGTCCTCCGAAAGCCCACCAAGCAGGGCAGCTCGTGGCACAGTATTGTGATGGCATCCGCATAGGGATACCACGGTTGTGGAGCGGTCGCAACGCCGTGTGGGCTTTGGTGGTCGGAGGCAGGGTCGGAGTTCCCTTGCATCAACGGCATGATGAAGGACGCCTTTCATATGGTATGGGCACGGCAGCTCGATGCCGAGCTGCTGCTCGGACAGTGCCTCATGGTCTGCCATGTGACAGGTGCTGAGCACACAGTCTGCGAGGTTCACTCAGTGTGAGCAAAGCCGCACGCTGCTGCATCATTGTGCAAAGTGCTGGCTCTTGCATGCAGTGCGTTGGCCGGTAGACACCACCAGCTAGACTCTCTGCGGGCTATGTCACGGCGGTACGCGCTGGTGCGCCACTTCACGTTGATTGGCTGCTTCAGGCGGTGCGGGGATGCTGGACACCACGCTGCGAAGGCGCTTCGCTTGAAGCTTACAACAACGGCGGTTGTTGACACCCATTCGCGCGGCACCACTCGCACGACACTGCACAGCACCTGCGCACTCGTGGCAAGCAAAGAAACGATGACCCCGCTAGCTAGCTAGCTAGCTAGCGCGTCTGCCCGCTTGGACCTCACAAACCCAAGCTGGTCGTGGCGCCCACCCCTCACCGCACACAGGGCCGTAGTTGCAGTACAGCAACGCCACCTCTGGGCAGGCAGCACAGCATAGGCCCATACCCGGCGTTCACCTGAGCATGGCAGCTACCACCGGCTGTCAACCAAGCTGCGAAAACTTGCCGAAGCTGGACCGCGCAGGTCCCAGCTACCAACGCAAGGCCGAGTTGCGGCATCATGCGGCATGATGGCCGACCGGCCCTTGTTGTACACAGTACGGGGCAGCAACAGCGTATAGCCTAACCGTGTACTCATAGATGCAAAGACACGTCCCCGATCGAAGGTAGCGGGCGAGGTTCAGCGCCGACCACCGCCCGGCGGCTCAGAGCGCAGCACTACACCACGCGTGCCGTCAGTACACGTCCGTCAAAGCTGCATCCTTGACCCCGCGGCCAGCGCGCCAAACGCCGGCGCCACGGTCGCAGCAGCACCCTTGCTATAGCCGGCCCGGCCTACATGCCATCCCCTGCAGCTCCAGGCCCGTCGCCATTTGCGGAGGCCTGTGGCGGTGCGCGACGGGGGAAGAAGGGGGAGGAGGATGAGCAGCAGGAGGACAGGGCGATGCGATAGCCGCGCGGAACAACTGGCAACAACACACTCACGCACGCCATGGTCGCATGCTACTACTGCATGCGTAAGGTCCACGTCGACGCCTCGTGCAAGTCCATGCCTGCCCCCGCCTCTGCACCTGCGCCTCTTGCTGCAGCCCCAAGTGAGGGCATAGAGAACACAGCGTGTACTGGGAATGGCCCGCCTTTACCGCAGGGCACGTGGGTCGCCGCGTTGCTGGACCGGCGCTAGTGAGTGGCGTTCAACCGCGCCGCGCACCTTAGCTGCCTTTGGCGGCCGCCCCGGCCCGCGCTTGAGCTGTCCAGACCCGGCCGCCGCCGCACCCTTGGAGCCGGACTTCTTCGTGGTGGTGGCGCCGCTGGGGCCGGCGGCGCCGGCGGACGCAGAGCCTGCCGCCGCAGCCGCGGTGGGGGTGGTGGCGGCGGAGCCGTGACCAGGCGCCGGCGGTGGAGCTGTCGCCGCCGCTGGCGGTGCTGGTGGCGCCATAGCTGGCGGCGGCGGGGCCATCATGGCCGCCCCGGGTGTTGCGGCCGCCCTGTGCACACGAAGAAAAGGCCCATGCAGAATGCGCATGCGTTGACAGCTACCATCGCCGGATCCGTACGAGCCTCACCTACATAGCAAATCCACAACTGGCAACGGCTCATGCTGTACGGCATGGGGAATGGACGCATCGCCGCGCATACGCAAGCAGCCTGCAATGCACACCAACTGCCAGATTGGACGAATAGGGCCCACTATAGTCGGCCAGGCAGGCATTCGCCAAAAAGGATTAGGTCCCGGGAGGGGCCACGCCTGCGCCGGCACCTGCTCCTGCTTCTGATACATAATCCAACTGCAAGTAACATGCTGTGCACAAGTGCTAGCAGCACTCACCGCTTGTTTGGCCATGAGCATGGGCCCGCCGGGAGAGGGCGATCTGCAGGGTTATGCGTAACCAGAGGCAGTTCGCTGGGCAATGCCTACTCCACGGCGCGCTCTTTCAATGCGACGCGCGCCAAACCACTAAACAATGCCGGTAAACCACAATGTGGGCGCAGCGTAGGACACAGGTTGGGGTTCCGCATGTACGGCTAAACGGATGGCGGTAGGGCATCACACGCAGACAGCTAAACAAATAGGCAGATAGATACACAGATATACATGCCACCCATGCGCTAGCACGAATGAGATTCCGCCATGGAAACTCAACCAGCAGCTCAAAGTTTGACGCCATCACAAGCGCGACCCAGCCCAGCCAGGACATGGAAACCCATCTAGTCATGCATTCCAAAGGACGCACGTGGCAGCGCTGGCGAACGCTTCGTCCAAACCCTCTCGTTGAGAGCCCTTGGCCCCGATAACCTGCTGGCCGTGACCGACCTTGATGACCCCGGGACGCCGGGTGCACCCGCCGCCGCCGCCGCCCCCTTGGGCGTCTTCCCTGCCCGCCGCTGAGCCCGGAGCCGCCGCGGCAGCGCCCGAAAAGGCGTGGCCGCCGCCGTCATGCCGCCCGGCGTCGGCAGGCGGCGCCTGCGCGCCCGTCGGCGCCGGTGGCGGCGGCATGGAGCCCGGCGGGGGTGCATGCGGCTGTAGCTGCGGCGGGGGGACGACCGCATGCGGCATATGCGCGTGCGCGGGGTGCACGACGGGCTGCCGTACCGCGGGCTGCGGCAGCGTCACCGCTGACAGCTGCTGCTGGTAGAGCGCCTGCGCGTGCCGCTGCAGAAGCGCCTGCATTAACGCCGCTTTCTGCATGCGCCGGTCCCGCATGACCTGTACGAGACACGCAGCACGCATAACACGCACCGTATGCGTATCATACAGGCCGGCCAGCGGCGCAGCGCAGTGACGCGCATCTGCGCGTGCGCGGACTGTGCTTTGCGCAGTCACAGACTGTGCTTTGCGCAGTCACAGCTGTCAGAGCCACCGCCACCAAGGGTGCGCGCGCCCCTAGCCAGTGGCACGCACGTGGGAGCGCACCAGCGCACACGCAGTCCCCCCAAACTCCTCACCTGCATCTGCTGCTTGTCAACGATGGTTTCAGGCAGCAGGTTGATGTCTAGGGTAGCAGCCCATGGCTGTGATGCCTGCAGCGCGCAAGCGAGCGAGCGAGAGCAGGCGCGACGTCGCTCAGGCGTGTTGGAGGGGCCGGGCGGCGCATGGGGCGCACGCCCAGCCGGCTCTTACGTTCACGCCAGCGCATAGCGCTCATCGCCTGGTTTCATGGAGCAAACGATACATCGATGGGGTTGGCCACCCGTGCCGCATGCAAGCGGCCCAGGCTCGCCTTGATGGTCGGCGAATGCGCTTGACTTGAAGCGACGACACCTTTCACACACGCAGGTTCCGCCGATGTCCCCCCCCTTCACCCCCCGGTCACGTGTGCTTTTGCCATTTTGGTGCAGCAGCAGAGCGCCGCCGTGTGGCGGCGCCTCTATAGAGGTAGTGCTTGCGCAGGAAGCGGGACCTGAGCTCAGGTTCACCTGGGTATTTTGCAACGACCACGACGGCGCAGCCGCCGCTGCTGCTGCCGCTGCCGAGGACCGTGGCGCCGCGGCGCCGTTGCCAGCTGGCGCCGCCACGCCGTTAACCGCTGGCTCCAGGGGGAGATGTAGTTCCATTGTCAACGGATCACACCGGGTCAGCCACATGCGGCCGCCGCGGCCGATGCGCGGCCGTACCCCGCCGTACATCGCATCCCGTTGGCACGACCAGCGGCGGCGGCCGCGGCTGCTGCTCCCGCCCGCCGCCGCCGCTGCCTGCTGTGCTGTTGGCTGGCGCTGTGAGTTTCGCGAGGTCCAGCGGCAGCAACATGAGCAGCTCATCGTCCCGGCGTCAGCGGCGGCGGCGGCAGCCGTACGACAGCGTCGCCGTTGACGTAGCCCTCCTGCTCCTGGCGCCGCCGCTTTTTGACCATGGCGCGGCGCAGCGGCTGGTCGTATGAGGTGCTGGGTGCGCTGCCGCCCTCGGCGAGGTAGGCACGCAGCCTGTGTGCGCCAGCCATCCACCCAGCCGAATGCGCGCACGCGCGGCGTGTTAGGAGCGCCAACTTTGGGCAAGTGGCGGCACGATGATAACCTTACATTGGTCCACACGGTTGACGGGTGCGGTTGCTACCCGCGTGCTGGATGGCTGGCGCACAGGCTGTGTGCCCTTCAGGCGCGCAGGCCCACCTGTCCCTATGCCACCTTGACCCGCACGCTTGCAGATGAGCAAACGTTCCCCATGTGCACGTGGTGCATTTGGTGCATACTCTGGCGAAGTGAGCACCACGCAAGCACGGCCTGGCCTGGCTTCACCCTGCACACACACCTGGGCTCCCCTTGCTGCTGTCGCGCGCTAGCTTCCTGCGCAGACGAATCAAGCAGCCGGCCAGCGCAGACGCGGCTCATGCCCTGAGGAACAACGGAGGCCGGCAAACAAGATGCATACTGGCGTGCATCCCCACACACAGGCCCAACGCACGCGTCTGTCTGTACAAGGCACTGCACGCATGCCCTCGGTCCCTCCTGCAACCCTTGGTTTGCCGAGGCACGCATGCCTGCAATTCATGCCCGCCGCCGTCCTCGGGGCGTCGTGCTCGCACTCCCACCCACCTGCAGCTTCGCCGCCGCCGCCGCCTCTGCCGCTTCGTGGAACTGGCGCGGCTGATGGTGGCGGACAAGCTGGTAGACCTGCATCTCCACCTCGAGACGCTGCAGGGGGGGAGAAAGAAGGCAAGGCACCGTTCGTAAGTGGCCTTCGAGAGTAGCGGCGCGCAGCAAGAACCTCCATGATTCCATACGGCGTGCCAAAGGTGGCTCTGCGCCACGCCGAGCCGTGGTGCTGCGCGCCCGGAGTGAGGTGCGAGGACGACAAACCCAACAAGCCAGGACAGCGCAAAGCACCACCGCCGGAGCACCATTCCCCAGGGCGTCGATCAGGGATTCACGCCCGCCGCAAGTTGTGGGGCACACCGGCCTCCAAGCCAGTCACGGCAGTCCATGTGCTGGTGAACAAGGGTGGGGCCTCAACCGCAGCTGATCGGCTAGGGACACTCACATTGTGCGCGAGCACACACAAACACACACGCATGAGGACGCGCTGCCGCAAAGCCTTGGCTGCTTTGCGGCCGGACGGGCACTTACAGTCATGTCCCGCTTACGCGCCTCCCGGAACATCACCATTTCGCTGATTTCCAATGCCTGCAAGCGACGCGCGTGATGGAGCGGGGGAGGGAGTACGGCGTATGCAAAGGCTTGGAGGTACGGCTACGGTACAGCGTACGGCACAGCTGCTGCTGTCTGTGCCGGGTCGCGGCCGCGCGCGCAGCCACTGGCGGGACACGGGGAGGCTCAAACCACATCAGGCAGCCTCCCGAGCACCGCCTAACCAACAGCGCGTTGTTATACGTATGTGTGGGGGCACTCCACTGGAGCCACAAGTCACTAAGGACTTGGGCGATCAGCTTAAGAGGAGGAGGTACTGCTGCCTGCTGTGCATTCAGTACAGGTGCCCGTGAGATCCTTACACGTACCCTAGTACGGAGGGTGATGACCTGAATGACCATTCAAACCGCCTTTACCACGCTGTGCGCACAGCCAGCGCGCGCCTTGCCAATACAGCTATGCTGCGCCTTACAGCACTTTGCTTGACGTGGGCAAACGCAGCGCGAACGACGTACGCTACCTGGCAGTACCTGGTCTCGGCAGACACCAGCTGTCGCGCGGTGCAGAAGATGCTCGCTGCTCGAGCATGGCTGGCTGGCATAAGCAAGGATGCAACAGAACGGTTTGCTGCTGCAGTGCTGAACGCACCCGAATGCAAGGGGTGCGGCAAGAGCGTGGTACGACAAACATGGCCAGCAGCCTCTGATCGCAGGCGTACCCCTCCCCTAAACCCCAACCCTACCCCACCCCGCACACCAATCCACACACATACACACCTTGAGCTGGTTGGTGCGCATGGCAGCGCACTTCTCGAGACACTCGGTGGTGTTCTCGCGCCGCCGGCGCGTTTGTGGCCGGTTGACCTTCTCGCGCGGCCTGCGCACACACACACACACACACACGCACTTAATAAGAAGAAGATACGCTGAGCTGAATACTGGAATGCATGCCGTGGACCTTCTCGCGCGGCCTGCGCACACACACACACACACACACATCACGGCATGGTATGGCGCGTTGCTGCGCAGCTCTGCCTGGCACGAAGCCACAGCGCACGCGGCGCGCTGAGCTCAGGCCAGGCCAGGCAATAATCGCGGAGCGCCACTGTCCTGCTGCGGTGCGCGCACAGTCCAGCGCCACACAGCATCGGCCACCACCTCTCCGACACATCCCACACACCCACACACACATCATGGCTTGCCGGATAGGGACACACATCATGGCTTGCCGGATAGGGGCTGGAGCACGTCATAATTGCAGCCCCGCAGCGCTATATGGGACCCACCGGAACACGTTGTAGGGGTTGGTGTCGCTGGGGTTTGTCGGCGCCTGCAGGCAGCCGAGACCGTGCGTCAAGCTGACCGCCTTTGCCGTACGCCAAGTCCTTTGTGCGAGCGCCGCCCACCCCCGCAGCAGCCAAAGCACAGCCTCACCATGACGGGCACGAGCCAGCATGCAACGTGCAATCAATCTAGGTGATGTACAGACACCATATGACCATGCAGCCACTTCCCGTCCCGCCGGGCACACGAGCCTGGCCGAAGGTACACACAGCACTGCAGGTAGGACGCGTTTGCAGCCGCACGCGCGCGCGTGTGCGGTTGGCGCCGTACCTGCAACCGGCGCATGACCGGCTTGCCCCACCGCTCCCGCTTCCCCTTCCAGTAGTCGTACACCGCCGCCAGCAGCTGCTCCCGCCCGCCGACCAGCTTCTTCAGCATTGCGATGGCGTCGTCACGAGACATGTTGGAGGTGTTGGCCACCATGGCGGGCATCATGCGCCAGTCCGTGGTGTAGCCTGCGGGGCCAGGGGCATGGGCCAGACCGTAATCCGTCGGCTTGTTGACGTGCCGCACGCAACCACCAATAACGTGAATGCCAACCCATTCATCTCTCCCGCGGGCGGCCGAGCACGGCATGCGCGCCGAACCGTAGCAGCCATGAGCCACCCGTGGGTGCACAAACGTTGTGTTCGTGCAGGAAGGACCATCCGAGCGGCAGGCTGGTTGAGGTGGAGCGTGTCCAGGGGGGGCATCGCCGCTGCGCCTAGCATCCATCGTTCCAAGCACTGAATACTACGACGGTTGTGACTGTGCGATGCCATCGCATGGAGCTGGGCTGCACACACTGTACCCGCACCGCCATCGCATGGGCCGTACGCATGCATGCATCCGTGCCGCCGCGCGGCGTGGCTCACCCGGCTCGCCCAGCACGCGCTGGTTGGCCTCCGCGTTAGCAAGCTCCAGCCGCCAGATCATGCGCTCCAGCTTGTGCCCCGTCAACTTAACCTGGCCCTTGTTGAACGAGTCAAGCCAGTCCTCATCCTCGTTGTCCAAGTCGTACTCTACGTAGTCCTCCCTCGTCCAGCCCACGCCGCCTGGTGCGGCAGAGCAACGAAAGCACGCATGCCGAGTGGTCACGGCATACGTGCAAGCGCGGACGTTGGCGCGGGTGGGCACAACCGCACCGCGCGTCCGGTTCCCTGCGTCAAGTCACTGCGCGCACACACCGTCCATCCCTGCGTCAAGTCACTGCGCGGCACACGCGTCGCCGTGCAAAGTGCTGCAAGGTGCACTGTACAGCATGCGCCGTATAGCATGCTGGATCGGCCAGGTGCGCCGTCAAATGGCTGTGCAAGGCTACGCGCCGTACATCCCTGCTACAGCCTGTGGCAGGCGGCACACAGAGAAGGGGTGCATGCAGTCGATCCAGCGCAGAGCGTGCGTACATTGATGTCCTTACCTTTCCCTTTGATGTAGGTGTCCGGGATCTTGAACAGCGGCAGGTACTCGCGAGTGTACCCCGGCACCATTGCGCACTTCGGCACCGGGATCTCCTTTATCTCCTTTTTCTTTTTTTGAGCTGGCGCTGGTCCGGCCTATTGCAGGCGCAAGAACAGCAAGTGCATCTAGCTTGATGCCATGATGCCGCAAGTTGTTACATGCAACACACCAGGATTTCCTGGTCGTAGTCGGTGCGCCGCATGGCATCCCATGTGCGCATAGCCATAAACTGCACAAGAGGCTACATGAAGGGCTAGATCGCACATGCATGGACGCGCATGTGTAATCAGCACGTGTGGGCTGGCCGGCGCTGGCTGCACAGCCGGATGGCCATGCTTCGGTTTTCCCTCCTTCCTACCTGGCCAGCCCCCTCTGCCTTGACTTCAGCGGGCACGGGTTGGGCAGGGTCCAGGCCATCCGTGCTATCGAGCTCCGCTGTGTCGCGGACAATGGCAAGCTGCCGTGTGGTGTCCACTGGACGCGGCCTGAAGCTCAAGCGGGTGCTCATGGCTGCTGATAATGGTCTTAAAACACAACTTTCAGCACGATTGGGAAAAGGAAGTTCCTACAGGGCTCCTCCTCGGCCCCACGGCGCAGGACAGCCTGCCGCGCACGCTTGTGACCTCAAGAGAGCATGCCAGGCTGGGCTGCCGGTGCTGGATAAGGCGCTGCACGCCCGCCCCGACGCAGGGGGGGGCCAAAAGTGTTGAAAACAGCGCAAAAAGCGGCGGGCCAAACACTGCCGTGCCTACGGCGCCTCCCCTCCTATCGCCCAGGGGGGCCGGCAGCCCTCCGCCTGCACAGCACCGCCGGCCCAACCCATTTCTTCTGCAATGCGTGCAGTCCCCTGCATGCGGTTATTGAAGCGCTCGGCTGTGATCAGAGCCACGCACTACTGCGCTGCAAGTGGGGTAGTGGGGCTCATCATCACTCACCCGTGAGGAGCGCCGGCGATGACTGGCCATGCCAGCGTGCTGCCATTGCAGTGATGCACGTACCGTATGCAGCAGCACAGCCGCTGCGCACCACCGGCGCTGCACCCGCGTTGGGGCAGCCGCTGTGCACAGCTCGCGCGGTGTCCTCACAGTACTCCTCCTGCGCAGTTCCCAACCTGCTGCGCGGTTAAACAAAGCGAGGCTTCATCAAGCGGTGCCCTGCGCCATACCTCCGCCCCATGCTCGTGGCCGGCTGAAAGCATGGGCCGTAGGGCAGCTGTCCTCTCGAGCGCCGCCTTGCTAACCTATGCCGCCGTGCTCAGCACGCCTCCGGGAAGAGCAGCCGGCACCGGCAGGTATGCAAGGGGGGAGGCGAGGGGCAGCAGCGATGCAGTGTTCGGAGATGCATGGCGCCCTCCTTGACCACCGACACGTATGCTGCGTGCGCCGTCCAGCAGCAGTCCAGCTATCGGCAGTAGCAACCTAACCTTGACCTTCGACTACCGCATCCCCGACCCGACCAGCACGCTGGCCAGCCTGGCAACGAGGCAGGTGGGGAGGGCGGCCAGCCTCTCGGCCCCGCAACAGCACCGCATTCTCACTGTGTGTGTAGAGGGTTTTGCTGTTGAGCCTTGATGTGTCCATAAACCGACAGCCAGCAGTGTCGGCGCGCGCGCGCGCGGAGCGCGCCGAATCAACCTTAAGATGGCAGTGCTAATTGGTTTTCCGTGGCGGCTGGATGTTGTCTTGCATCAACAGGTGACGTAGTGGCCGGAAGCGATGGACGCCCTCTGCTGTCCACTAGGCCGCCTGCCTCGTGCCCCGCGGGGCCCCGCTCGTGCGCAGGAGGCTCCTGCAGACTAAGGGGCCAGCCATCTTTAGCTTTCGCGTACAACAGCATGTCAATAACAGCCGCTGGCATCACACACAGCAGGATGGCTGGAACCATCGACCCCCTGTGGGGATTTGCGGCCGACGTGCAACCGGTGGTGTGCACAGAGGGCGGCAATGGTTACAGCCATTACGTCTTAATCCATGTGATGTCAATGAACAATACATGCAAGGGCACCTAAAGCCCAAGATTGTTGGCACCCTGAGTCCTGCCACGCTAACGGCTGCTCCACCAGCCTGATGGGTCTGTGCCTCTCCGCTTTGTACCGCAGAGCCGTGTACAATACCCAAAGCCGGCGACCCGTCGCAGAGGGTGCCAATACATCCTGCCATTGCATCTTCACTCATGGATTGCGCGGCTACTAATACAAATGATTGCACGTAAAGCCACAGATGCCTAACACCCACCGACAGCCGCCGGGGGATATGGGGAAACGCGCAAGGAAGCGTTTAGCCATTTTCGCGCACTGCACTGCAATGCGCGGTGCCACCCGCCTGCAGGTGCAGGTCCCTGTCCAGCTCTGGAACCTTGAAGCGGTTGCTGCCGGCCGCTCAGCACGAGGTACGAAGCAGACAGAGGGTGTCAACGGCTTCTGCCGTCCTGTGATTGTGCTATCATATTGGACATCACATGGGACCGCGCGTAGAGCCACAGAAGACGCACACCACTTGGCACGAATGTGGGCGGATGCTTGGGGAGCGCGAGGCGGGCCATATGCAACGGGCGCGCCGGTACGGGTACGGCCAACGGCACGGGTCCTGCCAGCAGCAGGAGAAAGGACTCCACCAGGCGGGCGTGGATGTGCAGCGCGGCTCGCCAATCGCAGTGCACACCCCACTGCACTGCACCAGCACTGCACTGGCGAGCTCGTCAGCGAGCCGGTCAATGGTGGAGCCCCTCATGTGACCACATGAAAGATTGCCCCCATCGATTCTGAGTTTCTTCCCGAATCTGGCTCTGGTCCTGGCTGTGATTGGATGTGTTATCTTCCCAATCTGATGTATGGGTTAAACCTCCATACATCAATCAACATACATGCATGTGTTGGCTGGGAGCTTGGCCAGCTTGGGCACCCGCTGATGATGTGACCACCACATTCGTGCGTGCGCCTGCGGTCCACTCCCACACACACGATCACGTGGCACAGGCTCCGACTCGAGCACCAGAGGCTGGCAGTCACGTTTGGCGTTACCTGCAATTCAGTGTATCGATACATGAATGCTGTTGGAATGGCCGAAACCATCGGCAACCGCTGCAGGGACCCTCGACGCCACATGGCCTCAGCCTGCGCCCGTGGTGGTGTTCTCGCCCGGCTTCCTCACCCCGCCCTCGGCCTACGGCACCATCTTGGACGCGCTGATTACAGGAGGTCGGTCAGGCCGGCGCGCACCGCATATATGCCTGCTTTAGCTTTTCGCATGTATCGGTGCCTTGCAGCTTGTAGCCGCGCGTAGGTATCTGGTAGGTCTCAAACAGGGTTGCTGCCAACGCTTGTTGCATGCGCGCAGTTGCTGTCGGTTGATGCAAAGCACCACGGGGCAGCTTGCGGCACACCGCAGCGCACAAGCCGGCGACCCTGCATGCGCCTGCCCGGCATTCTGGCACACGACACCCAAACGCCGCGCCACGTCTTTCCATTGGCGCACTGTTCTTAAAAGATTAGATCAGGTCGTCCTCTTGAGGACCCGCCGCCCCATTTGTCGTCCACCAACAAATCATGACTCATCATGTGCTCATCAAGGCCGTACCCTCAAACCCCAGGGCACGCAGTCAACTAAGGACGCACACGGTGCGCTCTGCACGAGCGCACACCTTGCTGCAAGCGTTGCTGGTCCAACGGCTCCGATGGATAGAACATGTACACGGCACGCAGGCCACGCGGTTGTCACGTACGACACCACCGCCTTCGAGACCCTGTCCGCCCCCTGGACGACCTAGACGGTGTCAGGCTGCTGAGAGCGGTGCTCAGCGCCGCAAGCGACGAGGCGGCGCAGCAGGCGGCCGCGGCCGACGGCACATCTCCAACAACGCAACCCTCGACGACGGCGGTGACGTTGCTTCTTGCTCACTGGCCACTCACGAGGCGCAAAGGTTGGAGGCGGAATGCGGAACGTATGATGTCGCCCGCGGAGACGCTGCTATGGTTGAGTTAGGCTGGTGCTCCCATGCACGTGCCCATGGACTTGCGCTTGCCGTACGGCACACGTGGAGCGTGCGGATCTGCACGGGCCAGCTCGCTGCAGACACGCAGCGGGCCTGGCGCGCCCCGCCGTAGCGCTAACACTGCGCATGCCGCGACATGTGTGCACTGCGCGCGCTCCGTGTGCGCCCCGCCCCCGGCAGAGACGTACTTGGCAGTGCGTATGGGCAAAAGGCAGGCCACGACGCCACGGGTGCGGCAGAAGGTGCCAGTCACCTCTGGCTTTACGTTTGATTACATCTGATGGAAATAGCTTAATACACCAAATACGATGAAATGGTGAGGACTATTGGCACCCTCAGTGTGCGTGTGCAGGTGAGTGCGCTGACGGCCCGCTGCTGAGCCCCCCGGCGTTGTGGCGGGCCTGGCGCTGTTTGACCCCGCCGATGGCTCCTTTGAGAACATGGACCCGCTCCGCTACCCCTCGGCCTGTGCCGCCCTGGAGCGCCTAGGCGCCGCCGCGCCGCCCGCGCTGCTCGTCGGGGCGGCGCGCGGCACGGACTGCGTACCGCGCGACAAAGGCTATGCGGCGTTCCTGAAGGTACGGTGCGGTACGGTAGGGGCGGGGAAAGGGGTGCTGAATTAGCGGGGCCCCGAAAGGTTGCGGAGCGCTGTGCGGTGTGCACATGGATGAGGCCCGCTGCACAGTGCATGCAGGGCGTGCAGCCCGTACCACCGCTGACCGCAACGTCGCTGAGTGGTGCACGTTGACGGCCGTTGGTGAAGACCATGCATCCACGATGTTACAAGGTTGACGCGTTGCACGCGTATGCCGATGCTGCTGCCATGTGGTCCTTTGCAGGCGTACAAGGCGGCGCCGTGCGTACTGGTGAGGGGTATGCTCGTCCTGCCCGTGCTGCCGCACGTGTGACAGGAGCAGCAGCGACATGGCAGCAGCCTGGGAGCCCAGCCACCCGCTTTCACAGCGCTACAACGCCTGCCATAGCGCTATAGCGCCTGCCGCAGGGCTATAGCGCCTGCGGGCCCAGGAACGGCCCACACCTCTGCGCGCACCTGCCGGCTGCGGCGTACCGCATGCCCTCCGCCGCCGCACGCGCGCGATCAGCGACTTCGGATGCGGCAGATCCGCGCGAGGTGCCCTGTGGGGCTGTGCTGCGTTTGTGCCGGCCGTTTTCTGCTCTGCCGTTGCATCATCGCTGCAGGCCGAGCTTGACGGCGCAGGGCACCTGGCGTTTGTGGACCGGCCGCCGTTCCTGCTGGTGGGGGCGCGGGGCAGGGCGCGGACAAGGGCGGTCAGTTGGAGGGGAAGGGAAAGGTCGGATGGGAAGGGAGCGGAAGGTAGGGCGTGCATTGAGGGTTGCGCACGGGCGATCAGTTCAGGGCTGCGCATGCGGTGTACGACGTGCGTACGGCGTGCACCGACTGGCACGTATCGGTGCCAGGCTACCAAGCAACACTGGCCATCGCACAACAACAACAACAACAACAACAACAACAACAACAACAAACAACAACATGTGTGCCTGCGCCGCCCCGTGCGCAGGAGTCTGTGTGTGCCGGTTGGCAGGGCCGACGCCAAGGAGGTCCGCCGCGTGTCCGCAGAGCTGCTGCTGGCGCTGCTGGCGCAGGTACAAGGACAAGGGCAAGCAGCCGCCGGCGGCGCCGCGCCGCAGCTGACAGCGTCGGAGCTGGCGGCGGCGTGCAGCAGTGTCCTCACCGCGCAGTCAAGCCTCAAGTACGCGCTGCGCGCCAGCGTTTAGAGTAACAGCGCCGCGCGCAGCGGCTGTGCCGAACGAAGTGTAGCAAGCCTGCGCCTCAACGCTCACCTTGGGTGGCAGGAGCTTCGCCGGTGTTTGTGTGCACGTGGCCGCAGCTGCCGTGCGGCAGCACGGCTGTAGCTGCTGCTGCTGCTGCCGTCGTCGTAGCAGGTGCCAGCGCTGTGGTGCGCATCACGGGCCAAAGCCGCGCCCAGGCCCAATTGGGTACGCCGCCGGAGGGTCAGTAGATAGATAGAGGACTTGCTCTGGTGGATTATGGAATGGCTGATGAAATGGTAGGTAGATAGAGGATTTGCTTTTGTGGACTATGAATTGCTGCGTTGTCCGTACAAGGACGCACTTGACGCCGTCCTGACAGTGACGGCGTTGTTTGCGCAGCGCTTGGGTAGGCCGGATGCGCTGTCACTGCGGCTGACCGCTGCTGCTGCCGCTCCGAGGAACGCATTATGCTCATTCACACGTGCGCGACGGCACATGGCTCGGCGCATATGCCATGTCATGCTGCCAGATCGGCTGTCGACAGCGGCGCAAGCCGATCTGGTAAGCTGCTGTTTTCAGTTTCCCCGGTGATCTTGCGGGCTAGCCACTAAGTAAGATACGCGGCGCTGTGGGCTGCTGGCCTGGCCTGGCGTGGCAACCCCTCCTCCGTCCTACTTCCCATCGATGGGCCACGCTGCAGCAGCTGCTGCTGCCGCGGCTGGAGAGAAGAGAAGCGCCGGAACTGGCCGGCCTTCAAGGCGAGGGCGCAGGCGCCCTGCCGCAAAGCCCTTTGCCACGTCCAGGTGCACGATGTTCTCAGCTGCTGGGAAGTCGTCCAGCAGCAGCACCTGCACGGCAGCCACGGACACAGTGCGCCCAGCACGATGTGCGCGCGCAGGGCGCTTCGGCCGGTGGGGCGGCTGGATAGCGGTGTGTAGGCGGTGCCGGTACACGCTAACGTTACACTGCTGCCGGCGTCGCACGGCCACGTAGCGTGGTTGCGCCTCTGATCAAGGACGGCCCTGAACGGTACTGTGCTGTGCGCTGTGGTAACTGCTCTTCACTGCCCCGACGAATGCTGCACACATCACATGCCGACGCGCCGCTGACGAGAGGGTGCCAATTGTTTGTGTCATTTCACGGTATATGATGTACTAGGCTATCGACAATGCATGCAATCGCACGTAATGCCAACGATTGGCACCCCCTAGGCCAACCTGCGCGTCGCTCTTGAGGTCGTCCAGGAAGCCGAACCAGTAGATCACCAGCCCGGGGCCGTACCTGTTACAGTACAGGCGCGGTGATATAAATGCGCCCCCGGGGACAGGGGGGGGAGGCAGCAACAACGGCCCTCTGACATTGCGCCGGCAGAGAAAGCCAGTCGGCTTGAGCATTACGTCAACTTACCAGCATCGCTACCAGGCAACTGCATTGCTCAACACGTACTGGCTGCAACAGTTGGCACCTCTGCATGCGCCGGTCAGCCAGCCGCAGCAGCGCCAGCGGTTTGCGCACAGCGCGCGTGTGCCCCTTCACACCTTTGTGTACAGAGGCGTGGAAGGGACCCAGCAATAAGTGCAGCGCTTCCGGACGCCAGTGCGCAGCGCTGCGCTGCGTGCTCGGGCAGGCCCGCGGCGCCGCCTGAATGCCCACGTGCATGCAGGGGCATCCGCGCGGTTCGGCGCGCGTCCGGCCCATCTACCTGTTGACGTACGTCTTGTACTGCTCGTCAACCTGCTTGACGTGCGTACGGTGGTCGCCGAAGGTGGCCTTGCTGTCAATCCAGTAGATGATGTGGACGGTGCCGGACTTGGAGCGTACGGCGACCGGGACCTGCGCCGTGGGGCAGCCGGCAAGGGGGGAGAGTATGCGCGTTGAGACGCGGCCAGCGTACGTAGGGTGGTCTTGGTCAGGTGTATGTACACGTTGCAAAGGAGGCGCAGTGGCGCTAGCATGGCGCATACCGGTGACGCATCACGGCCCTGGGTGACAGGCATGCGCATGCCTTACATCACTATAGGCAAGGGCCGCGTGCGTGCGTGCACATGAGGCTGTACGAACGTGGCCGTACAGTTGCCAGGCGCATACCATCCGTCCGTCCACACGCGCGCATGCAAATCTCCCACCAAACGCATGCGCGGCGGCAGCCGCTTCAGCCCGCAGCCCCCCCCTGACAGCCCTGCCTTGAGCTTGATGTCGGGCGTCTTGTGGAAGCCCAGCCTGCGCAGGTCGCCCTCGGTCCAGAACGGCACGCCCGCGCGCGTGAGCAGGTTCTGCAGGTGCAGCTCGAACTCCAGCCCCGTGACCTGTCAGAGGGTGCCAATCGTCTTTGGCTTAACAGGGTCATCAGGCGTATGGGCGGTAGCCTAATGCAGCAGCAGTAAGTAATGCCTGGAACCATCGGCGCCATCTGCGCCCGCACCTGCTTGGCCACATCGGAGAGCGGCGAGTAGCAGCAGTCGGCGTGGACGCAGCGCACGATGTCGCGGCGCAGGCGCTGCAGCAGCTCCGCGGGCAGCTCCGGCGGCCACAGCGACGCGTCGAGCAGCTGGGGGTTGCGCAGCACGTCGCCCACGACCTGCATGCAGTGCATGCATGCATGGACACCATGTCGGCGTCGGGGTTCTGGAGCGTTACGCCCTGCGCTCTGCGCGGCGTGCGGTGTTGTTGCGTTCGCGGCGCCGGGGGGCATGCGCATGCATGCGGCGCGGCATCTACCTGCTTCGGGCCGGTGATGACTTGCTCCAGCATGCGCCGCATGAGCATGCATGGCGGGAAGTCCACCTCCACACTGAGCTGCAGAATGTCAGTCCTTGCATGTATCTACGCGTTGGAAGGGCAGATTGGTGATGTCCGTGCACCGAACCGAACAGAAGGATCGGCTACACGGCACCGTCTCTCCGCAGTCAGCTCACCGCTTGAAGTGCTGCGCTGCGTAGCTTTTGTGGACATGGTTGCTTTTTATAACCTTGTACTGCTGCTCCTGCCCGTACATGCACAACCAGGTCTCGGCCTTGATCCTACACAGTGCCAAACAAAGTGCTAGGCGCCGTCGACATCTCGCGGGTTGAACGACGCCTTCAAGGCAGTCCCGCAAGACACGGGGCTTACCCTGGGCACGCGCGCTCAACTGCACTTGCTGAAGGGCACGCTCCATACGGCAAGCCCACCAGTTTCAGCAGTTCAGTGTAGCTATCAGGCGTCATCACTATGGGTTGAGTTTTTTGGCCCGTCGAGATGGAAAAGAGCCTACGGGCGGGCTGTTTAGGCAGCCATATGACAGCGTCGTTGCGGTTGCGTGTACACACAGCGCTTTTGTGACATGGCCAACGCTTTGCGGTGGCCGGCACCGCGTCTGCGCGCCAAAACAGTCGGCCAGCCGGGCCGTACTTTCCCGTACTTTCCCGTACTTCAAATGTCCCGTACGTAGGCGTGAGAGTTTGTTTTGCTTACGTCTGATGCAGGGCAACTGTCATGTGCGGCCCCTTGCGCATGTGGCGTGTGTCTGAGCATTTGCGGGCTATGATGTCGCACTGAGTCTGCACCTACCCCGCCGCCGGCACCTAACGCTTGACCCAGGTCAAACAACCCGGCCACGAGGTTGGAAACTGCAGAGAACACAATGCGCACACGTACCTTTATGTCTTCACGATCTTGTTCTTATGCAAAGCAGTAGACAGGTTGCTGAGGGAGCTGCCATAGCAGAGATGCACCTCAATGCTACGTGCTGGTAAGGGTTGTCCAAAGGAGCAGAAAGGAACTCAACGAGCCAAAATGAGAAGTACGAATGATGATCACCCCAGATATCAAGATACCACCAAATCCCTCCCAAACTTCTATATGCTTGCAAGCAAACTCGCCGACGCGAAAGCAGGCCTGTACTCTTACACCGTACTGAAGTGATTCCGGTCAAAGTCTCTGGGCACCCTGGGGCACCGTCGTGCGCGAGACCTGCTCGAGACAGCACATCGTGAAACGACTGAGCACTCATCATTGGCACTTGTCATTTTTGTCGGTCCCAGGTGCGCGCCTAATTGCGTACCTCTGGCCGTACTAGATTGGCGTATTGGCCTATCTACACCCCTCGCGCGCTCGCTCGCTCGCTGTACGCGGCAGGGAACTAGCCACCACTGCGTCTGTACATAGTTGCGGACGCGCCAAGTTCGCAGCATGCATGCACTGACCCCTTCCAAGCACCTCCGTGTAGCCCGCTGACCAGCCGTCAGGAGTATCGGTCGGCATTCTCGGCAAATAATGCCAGTTGTACCAACCAGCAGCCCCGTGCCGTAGCCCGTCGGCATACAAGGGCATATACATAAGGGTCCCATCAGCTTCCCAAATAGACACAGCTCGAGCCAAGCCCGGACAGTCATGCACAGCCAAGTACAGGCCCATCGACCCAGACCCATCGTGTTTGATGTACTGGACTATTACCGACACTTCGAACTGCACGTAAAGCCCTGAAGTGATTAGCACCCTCTGATCGACCGGTTGCAGTCAGGCCGCCGCCGCTGCGTGCCTCCAGCTACGTGCACAGGACGACGACGGTCTTGTATGGGGGAGTTGGATGCAATCCATCGCACGGCCGGCGAGGTACCGACGTCCATAACGCATGCGCACAGCATGCACGCGTACGGGGCCATTTCCATCTTTGTCATTGCTGCTGTGTTGCCAGTAGTAGTAGCAGGTGTTAATCAGGTCACGCGCGCAAGCACGTCCTATCGCCTGCAGCATCATACCGCCTACATTATGCATCCGCCTACTTGGCTCCGCCCGCCCAGCAGTGAACTACCTTCGCCCCGCCCAAGAAGCTCCACGATTTGAGTGAGCAACAATGCATCTAGCTGCCGTACAGACGAAGAAACTCAGCCGGATGCGGTACACCAGGCGCCTCGGCTCGCTCAGCCACGTCATCACGTGGACGGCCAAGCAGGCAAACACGTACTTCCAGTTACAGCTCATCATACGTACGTGCAGGGCAGGCTACGCGAGCTTGTCCATCATGCCCCGCACGGCCTGCGCCACGCCGTTGACGTCGGTTGTCGTCCCCGAGCTGCTGACGGGGCGTAGTGGTGGCCCAGCATGGCGGCCATGTTCCAGAAGTGGTAGTTGCCGGCCGTGCCGTGCCACACCTGATACAGGGTGCGGCAGGGAGGGAGAGGGGGTGAGGTACGTGATTTCCGAGTTCCTTGAAGCACCCGAGATACATCATGCACAACACAGTTGATCCAGTATTAATGTTTTGTTCGACTGAGATGGTCTCGACTGATGACTTGATCGGCCGGCCGCACGGTGTGGGTGTCAAGTATGCTGCAAGCACTGGCGCCACACACACCCCTCGAGGCCGCGCGCGTGCACGCGCCTGGGGTTGCACGCACGGCCAACGAAAGAAGCGAGCCACCCCACGAGCCTGGCCCGACGGAGGGAGCTCCTAAGCAGGCCCACCGTTCCCTTTCAATACGCACACCACTCCCTTTCAATACGCACCACCGCCGACCGAGGCAAGGTGCGTAACCCGTACCCCTTGTGCACATAAAGGCCAGAGACCATTAGGCTTGATTGCGACTGCTGCTGCAGCAGCCGATCGCAAATGCGGCATACCTCCACGATGGCGCCCTTCATGGGCTCCATCCATATCATGTTGGTCAGGCCGGCGCCGTGGCGCCCCTACCAGGA
>JAZKJV010006635.1:0-63546 GCA_037367405.1 Ottelia alismoides | reverse complement strand
TACGTGTCACCCATTTTTTATTATCTCTACTTATTTTATTTTAATTTATTTTAATTAATTTAACTAATTTCCTTTAATTAATTAATTTATTATTATAATTATGTTAAATAATTATAACCTGCCACATGGTCGCACCCCTGCGCGCCACGTGGCGCTCCCCTCCAGTCCTCTCCCACCTAGTCACATGCCTAGCACGTGACCATTATCTCCTCCATCCCACTACGCCCGCACCGCACAGTCAACCACCCCCGTTCCTCGCGACGCCCACTTCTTTCGGCCACCACCTCCCGTTCGTTCACAACCACCCCCACTTCGCGAGGAAGCTCCGCAACCTCCGCCACCTCCAGCTCACACTCTCCCCTCTCGCGCCTCCAACATCCTCCACCTCGCCCAATCTCCCCCGCCTCTTCCGGCCCAATCGCCAACCTCCTTTAAACCACGTCACTTTCCCCCTTCACAGACCATCCTCCATTAGAGAGAGCACGTCCACTAGCCTCCCCACGTCGTTGGTGACAGTGACGAGCGATTGGTTTCAACGGAGGCTGTGCTTTATAGGCGAGATCCAAGGAGGAGTAAGCTCCTTGTTGCAGCTCCAAGATAGAAGGACTGCTGAGCTCATCGCAGTACTGGCGACTCAAGCGATGACTGGAGCTCCAATTCGAGCACCTCCCACAAGCATAACCTCCATCACCCCCAGGTAATCTCTCTTCCCTTCTCCCATTACTTTCTTCTTCTCCTCCTGGTGTTTCTTCCTTCATCTTCTTCCACGTATTCTCCCTCTTCATTCCTTCTGTCTTAATTTCACCTCCATTCATTCTTCGAATATCAAAAGCATCAACATTTTCACATGTAAATCACGTTGCAAACACAACGGTGATTTTTATCGATTTTTTTGGGGAACTTTCTTTAACCATTTAATCAAAAATTTAAGACAAAAAACCAACTTCCCCTATTCACAGGGGATTCTCCCATGTTTCTTCTCCCTCTACCTGTTCCACTCCGCCTCCTCCCGTCGACACGCAGCTCCGCCATCCTCGCGTGCCCCCTAGGCAGAGATCCCATCAAACTCTAGCCTCACCGTCCACCACACGCACGGTGCGCCTCACACGACCCGGCTGCACCTCCGCCCGATCGCCTTCGACATCACAAGCTGTGGCTGAACCAGCCCCGCCCGCTCTCCCCTTCACCTCCTGCTATCTCCATTTCCACCGACCACATGCGCATGTCCTCGACAACCAACAGCTACAACGGTGACCTCCTGTTGTGAGCCCTCATTTTCGCGCTGCCCCGACGACCCCTGGCAGTGTGTTGGCCAAGAGGAAGGAGCACCTCAGCTACATCGGTGACTTCCCCTTGGCTGCAGCAGAGCTTCCACCACATGGCAGAGACTCCTTCGCAACCGACCGCCCAGCCATCGCCCACGCACCCCTTTACTTCAAGGATTCCGCGCACAAGTCCTCATTCTTGGAGATCATGAGCATCACTTGCTCCCACCAGGAACAATTGCAAAATCAGCCCCCGAAGTCTAAGTAACTTCACCGAAGTCCTGTCATCATCTTTATTTTTATCAATTTTATTTGCTGTAATAGCATTCATACCCCTGCATTTAAGTCTCATTTTGTGTGTCATTCTCACATCAATTATTATTTTATAAAATTCCATTTTGTAGAACAACATACGCTTTATCATTGTGAAGAGTTGTTATATTTTTGTGAGCTTTGATTTATTTAATAGAATTAGTTTGGTGAAATATTGCATATTTTACCCGAAACTTATTTTTAAATTAATCATTGCTCCGAAAATTACCAAAAATTCACAGAAGGCAGAGTTTGAGTAGTTCTACTTCATGCCCAAAAAACATCAATTTGCATGCATAATGAGCTATAAATAAATTAATTGGTGTTTTACTTAATTGATTTTTAATAAGTCTGCAATTAATCATTTTTAACGTCTAGTAATTTTCCTGGATTCATCTCACATAGAAGTATCTAGGATAACTTTAATCTCTAAAAATAATTTAATTTGATATTTATTAAATTTAATTTTGCAGAAACCACACTGTATTTATATTTAATTCGTAGTTAATTCATATTGAGTCGAAAAATTCCAAAAACATTGTAGTATTTTAATTTCATTGCATTTAACATTCTGGATAAGTTTGAGGATTTTTGAAAGTGATTTGATTGAAATTTATGTTTTAACCCTCGAACTAGCTCAAAATTGCATTTGCCTTTTGAACCGTATTTTAAAAATACCAATATATATATATATGCTCCTGAAAACCTAGCATCTAGATCAACTGAAAATTAATCTAAGGAAAAAAGCTGCCTCCCTGAATTCGACCTTGGGCTTGCCCAAGTATAATAAAAATTACCGCTTGCTATTAATTGTTACATTAATTAAAGTGCTTTTTGATTGATCCGAATTTGCCCAACTACAACAAAGTCATTAATTAGACATAATTAAAAGGATAAAATTCAGGTTTGTCAAGTGGCACCATTGTTGGGGAGGTATGTCTTAGGTTAATTTTTAGAAATTCTAGATTTTAGGTTTTTCATCCTCGGGTAGTCTGATTCCCGATTTTCTTTGAATATTTCTCTATTTTCTTTCCAACAATTTTTTATTTAATATTTGCTTTATTTTGTGTTGTTCTCTCTAACCATTGTTTCATTTTTGTGCGAGGAACACGAGGCATCGGAGGCGACTCGTCAAGCAAGCCGAAGAACCCGCATTGAATTGAACCGAGTGTCTTTAAGAGAACCTGTAAAAAAGAAGTATGCATTTAAAGCGGTTCTCGTTTGGGCTCTCGTATGTGTAACTGAATAATAAAGAGGTTCTCTGTGTTGTGTGGTTGCTTGACGTATGATAGAACCTACACACGCAGCTCTGAGACTTTCTTAGGTCTGTTTGTGCTTGTAATATCTAGGACCACACTTCACCATTAAAAGACGCACTTAGACCACAGATCTTAGCCAAAATTACATTTGTTCTTCACTTGCTAATGGAACTGCTTGTCTAGGAGTAGCTTTTCATCGATTGCATTCATTTAGTATAAAATTTCAATTTTGTTTTGCATCCTACATGTAGAGCGTGAGGATAGTTGTAAGTCTTCTGAACTTGGCATACGCCATCGTTTTATCGTGCATCGGCTTTTCTCGACTCCTTCTCCCTTGATTTTATAACATGGGATTAAAGGAAATTGGGCTTGGACGATAAGCGTGCCTTGTGTGTTGGACTAATCAAGTGGTCATCTAACTTAAAATCGGGATTTCTAAATAAATTGACCAAAAAAATCAACATAAAATTGGAAATTCTGTTTGCAGAAGAATAACCCCGACCTTGATTTCAAGCTGAGTGAGGGTACAGAGTGTGTGTGCACACCCTAAGATAGAGCCAAAATCCCCACCTTCCATATCACGTACCCCGATCCTAGCAAATATCACTGGCTGAACTATTTGAGGTTCGACTGACCAGCACCAAGTAGCCTCCGCCTGCTTCGGCAGGTAGATATGGGTGAAGCAGCGGTGCACCGCGACAAGTTTCTAGTAACCCTACGGGGTGAAGTTATAAGCCTTGTTAGCCTCCGCCTACTTCGGTAGGTAGATAGGGGCGGGTCCTTGAACTTCCTCGGCTAGTGATGGGAGCGAAGAGAGGAAGGAAGTTGGTATCTTAGGTGATAGGTTAAATAAGGGAGATGCATCCAGCTTTGAGCCAACTTCCATTTAGGCCATGTAATCCTTGCTATTTGCTTGAAAATCACACTTAAAATCAACCAGATTAATTAGACCCGGCTTTGGGTCCTTCACCATGATGAGTGTGAACTTAGGATTTGTGATTCAATTGCTTGCTTTAGGTAGGAGTCAAATCCTATCTTTACACTTGTGCTCCCGATTCTTTTTGCCAGCAAAGATGACTGACTGGGGGGATATTTACTAAAGCTTTGCAAATCTCTCATTGAACCCCTCACGAAGTGCGTCTTCATCGGCCCAGCGTAACTTGGGCCAACCCGAGCTCATGACCCTCTTGAGTTTTAGATCTCTCACTCTCGAGATGGTCACTCTCAAACCATCCCTTTTCTCTCCTCTCATCTCACCGAGGAAGACCTTTGCCTCAATGAGAATGTCTTCATTACTACGTCTTCTAACCTAGACCACATTATTTATCCAGGTAAAGAGGACGAACCCTAGACCAAGATGCTTAAGAAAAATCCAGATGAAGAGGAAAACAGAGATGATCCTATGCATCAAGTTCTTGCTCGTTTAGCTAGAGCTAAGAAATTGAATGCAGATCTTATGGCTAGGATGGAACAAGTGATTGAGGTAGGTAGAATAGATTGACTGATGGTAGATGTCTACAACCCGACTGAGAATGAGATACATAGTTGGCTCGTACCTGAGGTACCCCTGAGGCATTTGACCTGAAGCCCCATTTCCTTGGTCTACTACCAAAGTTTAATGGAAATGCCAGAGAATTACCACATGCTTTCTTGAGAGATTTTGAGTTGGTATGTAACAAGCTTAGCCATCCTAGGGTTGGACAAGATTACATCAGGCTGAAGGCTACCATGTTTGCCTTAGTATATAAGGTTGCCCATTAGATGAAGAATCTCGGGGTTACACGTATGACCTAGAGGCAATTCAAAGATTTATTTTGAAGATTTTCTACCCACTCAGTAGGACTAACCAAATGAGGACAAATATCGCTAGCTTTTCCAAAGGTCCCCACGAACCATTCCATGTATCCTGGGATAGATTCAATGACTTGAAACAAAAATACCCTTGCAATGACATTACCAAGGCGATCTTAGTCCATACCTTGTTCTGTGGTATGACCCCAGAAATGCAGGGGTTAATGAGTGCAGCGTGTGGAGGTAGCTATCTGAATAAGAATGAAGATGTCGTATGGCAGATCCTAGAGCAGATGGCAGAAACAGGAAGACCTCAGGCCACCATGGCCTATCAAGTGTCTTCCTCAAGCCTATATAATGAGACATCTAGGAGGATTGTAGCGAAATTGACGGATGACCTAATCCCTAGCATGGGGAGAATAGCTGATAAGCTCACCATGGTAGAACAGATCCACAAGAGGGTTACTGACCTTGAGGCGCTTTCACGATTGCCGAAACAAGTGGATCAATTAACTGAGAAGGTAGCTAAGATACGAATACCTTCCCCTTCTGCATCACCTATACCGGTACTGTTGTACATCGAATTCATTTAGTACAGGAGCATGTACTGGGGCCTTAGAGCAGCTGAGTTGAGAAGCAGCAATACACTCAGAAGGAGCAGCACACACCCCCACAGGTGGAGTCAGTCTACAAGGAGCATCTGCAGGTATTTGAGATCAACGGCTGTGGTACAACTATGACCCCATCGACAGACAGTCGGGGATAGGGAATGGTCAGCAACACCGACCTTCCCTAGCTTACCAGGAAACCAGCTCTGTCCCCATACCGCGCTTTGTACAATCTCGTCCAGGACAAGGATACCAGCCTCAGCAGCACCAGCAGTAGCACACCTTCCACTCAGGCCAGTAGGGCCCACCACCACCTTACACATCACAGTTCCACCCATAGCAGTACCGGCAAAGCCAACAGGGCCAGTATAGACAGCCGAATCACTCATCCTCTAGTCAGCAGTAGCATGCCCCGCCGACTAGTGAGTTAGAGTCCCTCACCTTGGACATCCAGACTTTGACTGATAGGATTCAGCAAATACAGAACGATTACCTTGATATAAGAATAGATATGAACCGTGTCTCATGCCACCAGGATCAGCAGATGGCACCAAAGACCCCAATTCCCGTCTAGATTCAAGCCAACCCCAATAGCCTGAATCATGGTCAGCATCGACCACGAGATCATGTATATTAATCTGATTATTCTCTATCTGAACATGAGATCCTTTCGTACGATAATGTTAATCATATGTCCCTCAGGAGCGGATGGACCATGATCATACCTGATCGAGCATGGGGATATGAGGAAGACACCACCAAGTCTATACATGAGGAGAACTTGGAGGCAGAGGAGCAACATTACCACCACCATCACCGACAGTCCTCAAAACATCAAGGAAAAAAGGAGAGGAGCATCAACAATGAATCAAGCGAGCATGATGAAGAGCCCGCACCTCCATCTGAGGAGGACGCACCAGGAGTAGCAGTATATGCATCACCTATTTTGTTACATGAATTTCTTTCCAGTCTGAGTCAGTGTCAGAGTCAGAGTCCCATTCATGTACAGAACTCAGTTTCCCGTTTGAATGAAAGCATTTCTGTTGTAGAATCTGAGTTGTCATCAATAATCCCTTTCCCCCGTGCCCTTAAGGGTGGAAATAATAAATCCAAAAAAATCCAAAAAGTTGACACTGGGATGGTTGAGTTTTGCAATAAATATACTAAGGTCATAATCCCCTTTGATAAGTATGTAGATATGAAACCTGCATTTCAGAAGTAACTACAGGTGAGATGTACATCTACTAGGATCAGCAGGAAAACCAGAAGCCGTGTTGAGAAGCACGTTTTGTCAGTAGCCACTACTTGCGCCATCAAGAATGTGTTTCCAAAGAAGCGAAGGGACATGGGTGCCCATTATGTGGTAAGTCATGTCGATGACACTGTGTTTGCACGCACTCTCCTAGATAATGGATCCTCAATTAATCTGATGCACACGACCCTCTATGAACGGCTAAATCTAGGGCCTCTTAGGAAATCCAGAGCCTTACTCCAATTCACAAACAAATCAACCAAGAGGTCCAAGGGTGATTTAAGGAACATTATCATCAATGTCGAGGGTCAGGAGTATGTGGTGGACTTTACAATCCTTTATATGGAGACCCCTCGTGGAGAGATTCCCATATCATTCTTGGAAGGCCCTTCCTTAGAACAACAAGGGCCTTATTTGATTATAAGATCGAGAAAATTCACTTCCAAACTCCTGGCAAAGATGAGGAACTTGAGATGAAGCAGACAAGGTAGCAGAGGCTAGATTCCGAATCACACATCGAGTACACTTCGTTAGAAGCAGATTGTGTTCATGTAGACACCGTTGGGCCATGGATACAGAACCTAGCTAGCACCGATGTGTCTATATCCGCTGGAGAGAATCTTGTACATGAGACAGTTTGCGAGATCCTTAGGAACGAACAAAGCGCAGATCATATAGAGAAAGCATCCCCCTACATCTTCGATGACAAAGAGGCTCATCTGGGTCTGTCGGTACTTCACTCTCTAGGACAATAAGAAGATGAGGATGATGAGTCGGGCGTAGCTTTCGTCGATTGCTTGGATACTTTTGACGATCCGACTCTAGAGCTGAGTCAGTTGGTGGTAGTTACTTCAGAGACAGATCCAGCCACTACCAACACAGAGTCAGAATTGATTGATCTAGATTTTCTCGATGACCACACTTTACCTGAGCTCAAGCCATTACCCACAACCTTGAAATATGCCTTCCTTGCGGGACAAGAGAGGAAATTTCCGGTCATCAGTTCACGATTGACCGAGGAACAGAAATCTCGCTTGCTAGAGATCCTGGAGAAAAATCGCAAGGCAATAGGCTAGAGCATCTCCGATCTCCACAGTATAAATACCGCTCAGTGTTTGCATCATATCCACCTTGAGAATGAAGCTAAACCCTCTCGTGAGTTCCAACGCAAATTGAATCCAACTTTACGAGAGGTAGTGAAGAAAGAAATTGAGAAATGGTGCGACGCGAGTTTTATTTATCCCATCTCCGATTCCAAGTGGGTGTCACCTATCCATGTTGTCCCAAAAAAGTCGGGAATTCAGACGACCACCAATGAGGATGGAGAGGATATTGTGACACGAGTGCCCACATCGTGGCGTGTCTGTGTGGATTACAGACGTTTGAATGTTGCGACGATGAAGGATCATTTTCCTTACCCTTTATCGATCAAATCTTACAAAGATTAGAGGGAAAAGAATTCTTCTATTTCTTAGAGGGCTTCTTGGGCTACAATAAAGTAGCTATCGCTCCTGAGGACCAAGAGAAAACCACATTCACATGCCCCTTTGGTACCTATGCTTTCAAGCGCATGCCCTTTGGGTTATGCAATGTTCTCGGTACATTTCAAAGGTGCATGATTGCTGTATTCGTTGAGATGGTCAGAGAATTCCCAGAAGTCTTCATGGATGACTTCTCGGTCCATGGTGATTCCTTTGATTCATGTCTTCGAAATCTGGACCGAGTCCTCAAATGATGTTGTGAGGTAAATCCGATGCTCTCCTGGGAGAAAAGTCACTTCATGGTGATGGAGGGTATTGTGTTGGGGCATATCATCTCCAAGAGAGGAATGGAGATTGACCCTGCCAACGTGGATGTGATCAGATGACTCCAACCACAAACCAATGTAAAATAGTTACGGTTATTCCTCGGGCATGTTAGATTTTACAAGAGATTTATCAAAGATTTTTCAAAGATCGTCCCACCCCTAACTGAGCTTCTAAGAAAAGACATGGAGTTTATTGCCGATCACAAATGTCTTAATGCCTTTAAGCGACTTCAAGGGATGATCATGGACACCCCGATCCTATAAGCCCCAGATTGGTCTCTTCCTTTCGAGATCATGACAGATGCCTCAGATTTTGCTGTTGGAGTTGTGTTAGGACAGAGGCGGGACTGTGTCCCGTTTTCTATACACTACGCAAACAAAGTGCTTGATCTCGCTCAGGGTAACTATATAGTTACCGAAAAAGAGATGCTTGTGGTAGTGTCTGCCTTGGATAAGTTCAGATCTCATCTCATCGGATCTAAGGTGATTGTGTTCACATGTCATACAGCACTATGATACCTAATTGAAAAGAAGGACGCGAAGGCGTGTCTTCTTAGGTGGATTTTACTTATCCAGGAGTTTGACTTAGACATCATAGATAAACCTGGAAAGAAGAATGTAGTGGCTGATCACCTCTCTCGTCTAAAAATTCTTGATACTTCTGATAATATACCTATTCGAGACTCCTTTCCAGGCGAGTCAGTTTTTATTATCGACTCCCTCCCATGGTACGCCAATATAGTGAACTATCTTATCTCTACGAAAGTTCCCGAAGATTGGCCCAAGAGAAACATAGACCGACTCAAGTTGGATGCGAGACATTACCATTGGGAGGATCCGATCCTTTTTGAAGGATCATATTGTGTCTGGAGGAGGTGTATTCCTCAGGAGGAATATCACAGTGTCCTTACTTTTTACCATAGTCTGGAGGCAGGAGGACACCATTCCGGGAAGAGGACCACATGGAAGGTATTACAATGTGGCTTATACTTGTCGACTCTATTTCGCGATGCTGTCACCTTTGTGAAGTCCTGCCCAGTATGCCAACAAATGGGAGGAACCGTTGGTTCCAAGGATGAGATGCCAATGCAGCCTATCATCATTTGTGATGTCTTTGACGCATGGGGCATCGACTTCATGGGCCCATTCCCAGTTAGCCATGGTTTAGAGTACATCCTTATTGCGGTAGATTATCTATCAAGGTGGGTGGAGGCTACCCCTACCTGAGCCACAGAAAACAGGACTGCCTGTAAATTTATCAGAGATCACATCATTTCTAGTTTGGGATCCCCAAAGTGTAAATATCCATTGGGGGTAGCCATTTCGTGAACAGAGATGTGGAGAAACTCGTGAAGGGAGAAACTCGTGAAGGATTACGTTCATTGAGCATCGTGTCACTAGTCCTTACCACCCACAGACCAATGTCATGGCAGAGGTGTAAAATAGGGAGGTTAAGACCATATTGCAGAAGTTCCGCCCAGACAGGAAGGACTGGTCTCAGATCTTAGACCAAGTCCTTTGGGATTACAGGGCAACTTACACGACACCATTAGGAACCTCCCCATTCAGAATGGTATTTGGGAAGCCGTGGCACTTGCCGGTAGAGTTAGTGCATAAATTAGAATGGGCAATCAAGAAGGTCAATTGGAACACACACCTAGGGCAGAAACAGAGAGAGATGGATCTGAATGAACTTGTGGAGATCAGAAACTGAGCATATGACAACAGTTTGGTGTACAAGGACAAGGTAAAGCGTTGGCACGATAGGTTTATTAAATAAAAGACCTTTGTTCCTGGATAGACGATATGGTTGTTCAATGCGAGGCTGAAGGTTTTTCAAGGGAAGCTCAAATCCAAGCGGACATGTCCGTTCATAGTCCATGTTGTGCATGACAGTGGATGTGTAGAGATCTCAGATCTTACAGATGGAGCACAAACATCCATGGTTAATGGAGAACTATTGAAACACTTTGTCGAACCTAATGAACAGTTTGTCCGTATTGAGGAGATTGTTTTCATGCGTGAGGCAGACTAAGAAGACACACATAGAGCCGCACACGAAGCCTTCAAACATTAAGCTCTCTCCATCGACATCAAAAATATTTAGATCTTGATCCTTGTATATACTCACCTCCTCTCGTACATACTTTCTATCCCTCCCTTCCCCATGATTCGAATCACTAGCCACGGCTCCATATCGTTTCATGATTATACTTAGGATGACCAGATCCTAAGTATGGGGGGGGGGGAAGTGACCCAAGTCTATTCACCTTTCGTTGTACATCCTCAAGATCTCATCGGTTCTCGCATCCTCTTCTTCCTAGACTTAGGCTGACTCGAGCCTAAGTATAGGGGGACCGATGCCCGCCATGTATATATACTCATCCATTTCCCCTCTTGACCTCGTACGCCCCATTTTTAATCTTCTTCTACACTTAGGCTGTAGAGCCTAAGTATAGGGGGTAGAACGACTTATATACTTTTTGTAATTTTAGCTCTCCTACGCTTAGCATGAGCTATATCTTTTGCCTCGGTTTACTTGCTCTGAGGACATAGCACACGCTAAGTATAGGAGGGCATGTATATATTACATATATACTTTGCACATAGCTCGTACTTTCGTATATTTTTGTATATATTATGCAATAATTACGGGGTGGGTAAAAATTGAAAAAAATATAATATAATACATGTATACTAGTATGTATATTATATAAAAAATTATAAAAATTGTTGAATATCAAATTTTTGAAAAAAAAAATAAAAAATAGGCTTCTTATTTACTCTTTTATATCATCCTTGCATTTAAAAAAAAGTCTTGCACTTCATCCATCCCTCTAGCATGTCATCTGCATCTCATCTTCATATTTAGCATATGCAAAGTGAAAAGTTAGTGGGTTCTGAACCAAGTTATGAATAGGTGTCGAGGATGGATTTGATTTGACCTTAATCTACCTAATTTCAGAGGAACCTTATAGGAACTAGAGTTAAGATTTTTCAGGTCAAGTGACTTAATTATTTGAGTTCGCAAGTCTATGTTCACATGTCATCTTGATTGGTCTATGTAGAATATTTTGTAGACACGTACGATTCTTTTAGACAGTGACCAAACTTGGACAAGCACCATGCATGTAGCTCTTCATTGATGAGGTGATGAGGAGGTAGAATCCTTTGGCTTGGAGTAGCACATGGGTGGAAACATCTGTCATCCTCTAGGGAGGGTAGTGCATCTCAACCTAATCTGGTGGTGTTGACATCTAACGACAGGATGTTGTGGGTTGAAATAAAGCTTCAAAAGAGGGATAGTCTACTGGCTCAAGGAGAAAAACTCCTTATGTACATGATGCACCTTGTATATAGTTAAAAAAAGAGAGAAAAAAGAGATAACTCCAAAGGAAAATGGACAGGCGTGATTGAAAATAAAATGCCTGTCTGAGTCTGTATATTTGCAAGGCATATGCTTCAAAGCCTCATACCATAGAAGCTTGCAACTGGATGAATTGGCTACATTGGTCAAGCATTCGAGGATAGGTAGCTACACTGGCTACCGTCCATTCTTCTCTCCACCCCCTCTTCTTGAGCCGATCGTACTTGAACTTAGAAGGAAATACCCTGCTCTTCAAGGAAAGAGTTACTGGACAGGGGAGTTAGAGTTACCATGTTAGAGGAGGCTGGTTCTCTGTCATTTCTGATGTGGATAGCTATACTTCACTTACACAGTACAAGTAAGATTCATAGTCATCAGAATTTGCATATGAGGATCTATCCTGATCTGACTGTTGAGAGGACTTGAATAGAAGACTTGTGGAACTTAAAGGCTGCTAGGTCTTAAATTCAATTCCCAATAAGATTCCATGACATTATTAATCCAAAGGTCGAGTCAAGCTACATTTTCAACTTTTGTTCATGACCTTGGTATGGAACCCAATTTCATTTCACTTTTGCATTTCATTTTAGTTGCTTGGGGACGAGCAATGTTTAAGTATAGGGGGTTGATGAATATGTGATTCACCACTCTAAAAGTTTAAAATAGAGCTTTGTTCCTAAGAAATAAGCTGCATATTTCCACTTATATTGCATAATTATCATTCATGCAAATGTTAATAATATCTGCATTTTAGCATTCATATTTGCATTAAATAAGGAGCCAAGTTCACTTGTAAATATTCACCTGTATATTAGATACAATAACCTATCTGTATCTATGTTATACTAACTCTAAATTCAATAAAATCAACTCTATAGTGTAGATATTACTTAACACTAATAAAGGAAAAATATCAAAAAAATACTAACTTGTAAAATTGTCCAATAAAACTCAAATCCAAGTTTGAGACTATGAACCTTAAAATGTTCATATCTCTCTCATACAATGTCTGATTTAGGTCTACTCACTTTTAGATTAATATACATTCAAAGACCTTCAAAACAAGATTAATTTCATAAAAATCAGAGATCGTATGTGAAACTTGGGCTTTGGGCCGCTATTGTATATTGTACATATTGACCTTTTTGCCCTTGTATTTTATTCTTTTATTTTCTTAATTATTAAAATCCAAAAAAAAGAGTAAATTATAAATATTTCATTCATATTTTCTCTATTTTTATTTTGATTTTTATCTTATTTAAAAATAATAAAAAAATCTGCAAAAGATAAAAATGTGGTATTTTGTACCTATAAGATACCACCCAAAAATACACTTATTCATATGTCTTCCTTTGATTTTTTTTGGTCCTTCACAAAAGTCGTAGATCTCATCGAGATGAGAAACTTTCGTGTTGACCACTTTTTGATTTGACCTCTTTTGATATTTCTTTTTGATTTTTTTCTTTCGATTTAAATTTAGATTTTTTTGGGATCGACACGTGGCATCTCCTGGAGCCGCTACGTGTCACCCATTTTTATTATATTTACTTATTTTATTTTAATTATTTTAAATAATTTATTTTAATTAATTAATTTATTATTATCTTTTTAATTAAGTTAAATAATTATAACCCGCCACGTGGCAGCACCCCTGCGCGCCACGTGGTGCTCCCCTCCATTCTTCTCTCCCCCGGTCACGTGCCTAGCATGTGACCATTATCTCCTCCATCCCACTGCGCCCGAACCGTACGGTCAATCACCCACGTTCCTTGCGACACCCACTTCTTTCGGACACCTCCTCCTCTTCGTCCACGATCACCCCGCTTCGCGAGGCAGCTCCGCATCCTCTGCCACCTCGCCATCTCGTACTCTCCCCTCTCGTGCCTCCAACATCCTCCACCTCACCCGCTCTCCCCTGCCTCTTCCAGCCCACTCGTGGACCTCCTTTAAAACCACACCGCTTGACCCCTTCACAGACCATCCTCCATTAGAGAGAGCACGTCTACTTGCCTCCTCATGCCGTTGGTGATAGTGACGAGTGATTGGTTGAGAGCAAGGACGGTTGTGCTTCAGAGGTGAGATCCAAGGAGGAGTAAGCTCCTTGTTGCAGCTCCAAGATAGAAGGACTAATGAGCTTGTCGCAGTTCCGGTGACTCAAGCGATGACTGAACTCAAACTCGAGCTCCTCCCACAGGCATAAACCTCCATCACCCCCATGTAATCTCTCTTCCCTTCTCCCGTTACTTTTCTTCTTCTCCTTGTGTTTCTTCTTTTCATCTTATTCCCCGTATTCTCCCTCTTCATTCCTTCTCTCTTAATTTTAACTCCATTCATTCTCCGAATCTCAAAAGCATTAACATTTTCACGGATAAATCACATGTTGCGAACGCAATGGTGATTTTTACCGAATTTTTTGGGGAACTTTCTTGAACCATTTAATCAAAAATTTTAGACCAAAAAACCAACCTCCCCCATTCACAGGGGATTCTCTCCCGTTTCTTCTCCCTCTACCTGCTCCACTCCGCCTCCTCCCATCGATGCGCCAATGCCTCCATCCTCCTGCGCCCCCCTGGGTGGAGCTCCCACCGAACTCCAGCCTCGTCGTCTACCGCACGCGTGATGTGCCTCACGCGACCCGACTGCACCTCCGCCCAGTCGCCTTCGACATCACCAGGCCGTGGCTGAACCAACCTTGCCCGCTCTCCCCTTCACCTCATGCTATCTCCATTTCCAACGACCACCTGCTCACGTCCTCGACAACCAACATCTACAACGACGACCGCCTGCAGTGAGGCCTTGTTTTTGCGCCTCCCCAACGACTCCTGGACGTGTGTCGGCCAAGAGGAAGGAGTACCTTAGCTACACCGGTGACCGCCCCTTGGCTGTAGCAGAGCTTCCACCACCTGGCAGACTCCTTCCCAACCGACCGCCCATCCATCGCCGGCACACTCTCTGGCACCGCGTGCGGTCCCAGACATCATCAGCCGTACCTCCCGTGCGCGACAACCTCCCACAGGCCAGCCTCGCCTGTCGTGCTTCCAGCCGTGACCGACCGCTGCTCGCACCTCGTGGCCGCGTGCCCTCCCAACCATTGTCGCCGCGCCCGCGAAGCCCTCTACCAGCCGCACCTGTGTGACCCCGCGCACCACCGTCCAGACCTCCGCTCGACATACAACTGTGCGCTCACCGTGCCCACGCGCGGTCCAGCACCGCCACGCTGCATCCTCAGTCAGTAGGTGATGCGGGCTCCCCTTCCTAGCCGACGACGTCGCTGAGTCACTCGCCCCACCACCTTCTTCAGGCATTGCACCAAAAACTCCATCATTCCTCCTTTTTATTTCCTCGTCACGTGCGCATCACGTAAGGTTGGGGGTAAATTACGAGGAACCCTGTGCCTTTCTCCACGTCTACAAGAAAGGCCTGCGTGCTTTCTTGGCGAGATTGCACAGACACCCCTTTACTTCAAGGCTTTCGCAAACAAGTCATCATTCCTGGAGATCACGTGCATCACTTGCTCCCACTTGGAACAATTGCAAAATCAACCCCTGAGTCTAGGTAATTTCACCGAAGTCCCATCAGCATCTTTATTTTTATCAATTTTATTTGTTGTAATTGCATTCATACCCCGCATTTAAGTCTCATTTTATGTGTCATTCTCACATCAATTATTATTTTAAAAAATTGCATTTTTTAGAACAACATACGCTTTATCATAATGAAGAGTTGTTATATTTTTGTGAGCTTTGGTTTATTTAATAGAATTAATTTGGTGAAATATTGAATATTTTACCTAATACTTATTCTGAAATAGATTTTAAATTAATCATTGCTCCAAAAATTACCAAAACTTTACAGTAGGTAGAGTTTGAGTAGTTCTACTTCGTATCCAAAAATCATCACATTTGCACACATAATGAGGATAATTAAATTAATTGGTGTTTCTCTTAATTGATTTTTAACAAGTCCAAAATTAATCATTTTTGAGGTTTAGTAATTTTTTCGGATTCATCTCACATAGAAGTATCTAAGATAACTTTAATCTCTGAAAAAAATTTAAGTTGTTATTTATTAAAATTAATTTTACAAAAACCACCCAGCATTCATATTTAATTCGTAGTTAATTCATATTGAGTCGAAAAATTCCAAAAAAATGTAGTAGCTTAATTTCATTCCATTTAACATTCTAGCTAAGTTTGAGGATTTTTGGAAGTGATTTGATTGAAATTTATGTTTTAACCCTCGAACTAGCTCAAAATTGCATTTGCATTTTTAACTGCATTTAAAAATACCAAAAAAAGTATATGCTCCTGAAAACCTAGCATCTAGATTGACTGAAAATTAATCTAAGGAAAAAGCTGCTTCCCTGAGTCCGACCTTAGGCTTGCCCAAGTAAAAAAATTGCCGCTTGCTATTAGTTGTCACATTAATTAAAGTGGTTTTTGATTGATCCGTTTGCCCGATTGGAACAAAGTCGTTAATTCAACATAATTAAAAGGATAAAATTCGGGTTTCTCAAATGGTGTCGTTGCCGGGGAGGTATGGCTTAGGTTAATTTTTAGAAATTCTAGATTTTAGTTTTTTCATCCCCGGGTAGTCTGATTCCCAGTTTTCTTGTGAAAATTTTTCTATTTTATTTCCAGCATTTTTTATTTATTGTTTGCTTTATTCTGTGTTGTTCTCTCTGACCATTGTTTCATTTTTGTGCAAGGAACACGAGGCATCGGAGGTGACTCGTAAAGCGAGCCGAAGAATACACATCGAATTGAACCAAGTGTCTTTGAGAGAACCTATAAAAAAAGAAGTATGCATTTAAAGTGGTTCCCGTTTGGGTTCTTGCATGTGTAACTGAATAATAAAAAGACTCTTTGTGTTGTGTGGTTGCTTGACGTAGGATAGAACCTGCACATGCGGCTCTTAAAGCTTTTTTAGATTTGTTTGTGCTCGTAATATCTAGGGCCACACTTCACCATTAAAAGATGCAATTAGACCGCAGAACTTAGCCAAAATTACATTTGTTCTTCACTCGCTAATAGAACTACTTGTCTAGGAGCGGCTTTTCATCGATTGCATTCATTTAGTATAAAATTTCAATTTTGTTTTGCATCCTGCATGTAGAGCACGAGGATCACTGTTTTCTTCTGAACTTGGCATACATCATCATTTTATTGTGCATCGGCTTTTCTCGACTCCTTATCCCTTGGTTTTATAACATAGGATTAAAGGAAATTGGGAGTGGATGATAAGCGTGCCTTGTGTGTTGGACTAATCAAGTGGTCATCTAACTTAAAATCAGGATTGCTAAACAAATTGACAAAAAATCAACATAAAATTGGAAATTCTATTTGCAGGAGAATAACCCCGACCTTGATTTCATGCTGAGTGAGGGTACAGAGTGTGTGTGCACACCCTAAGATAGAGCCAAAATCCCCACCTTCCATATCACCCTTATAAATTAATTGGAGTTTCGCTTAATTGATTTTTAATATGACCAAAATTAATCATTTTTTATGTCTAGTAATTTCCTGGATTCATCTCATATAGAAGTTTTAATATCTGAAAATAGTTTAATTTGATATTTATTAAAATTAATTTTGCGAAAATCACCCTGCATTCATATTTAATTTGTAATTAATTCATACTGAATCGAAAAATCAAAAAAAATTGCAGTTGCTTAATTTCATTGATTTAACATTCTGGCTAAGTTTAAGGATTTTTGCAAGTGATATGATTGAAATTTACACTTTAACCCATGAACTAGCTCAAAATTGCTTTTAACTGCATTTTAAAAATACCAAAAAAATATATGCTCCTCAAAATCTAGCATCTAGATCGACTGAAAATTAATCTAAGGAAAAAGCTGCCTCCCTGAGTTTGACCTTGGGCTTGCCCAAGTAAAATAAAATATACCGCTTGCTATTAATTTTTACATTAATTAAAGTGGTTTTTGATTGATCCGAATTTGCCCGACTGCAACAAAATCATTAATTCGACATAATTAAAAGGATAAAATTCGGGTTTGTTAGCCGCCTAGGAAAATATCAAGATAAGCCCCTACACCTTTTTGTATTTTATTTCTACCCTTTAGTGTAGCGTGTAATTTGCATGTAATTCCTAAGGGATTTTATTTATTGCTATTTTGCCCCTATTTGGACCTATTTGAAATAAAACTTTTTATTTCTATTGCATATGTACCCTTGGATTAAAACATCAATATCTTTTTATCTATAAATCAAAATTAAGGATTTCGTACTCTTTGGAAAACTAGTTTGATGCTCTACATTGTGGCATGCCTGTGTGATATTTTTGACATTTAATTCACACTGAATTCTTAGAAGAACTTATTTGAACTTGTTGGCTTATTTAATTGATAAATCTTTGAGCCTTTATTGAGTTATTGGCATCCTGATTACTCTCAAGTTTTGATCTGGACCATTGTTTACTTGTAAAATCTTTAAAATCTTGATTAGATAATATTTTAGGTAGTTAAATCAAGATGCTTCATTATTAAGTGTGATCTAATTTAAAGGATGAATATGCTGAGTTGAATTGAAACCTAGGTCTATCATTTAGTGGATTTAATTGCTTAATCCTGGATCTTAGTTCTGTTTGTCTTTCATCTATGTTTTTGCATTATTGTGTGCATTTAAATTAAAAGCACAAAAAAGTTTTGAAAAATTGCATTTGTCTGAGTTTAAACATGCAATATCCTTCACCTAGAATCTTTAATTCATGAAGACAACTAATTAGCACTTAAATTTAATTGAATGATTGCTCAAATCCTTGAGTTCAACTCTAGACTTACCGAGGATATAAATTTAAGCTGAGTCCTCTTTACAGAGATTCTGACTTGGTTCTGTATGATTGTTGATCGACCATACTACAATGAGTAACAATTAATAGTGTCGATTAATCATTAGATGGCATCATTGCCGGGGATGCGACACATTATTTGATTTTATTTAGTGTTGATTGTTTATCTTTTTGATTTCTAGTATTCTTAGTTAAGGTGCTTGTTGTGTTATATTGTTGATTGTAATTTTTTTATTCTTGGCTATTTTCACTTGCTAAAATTATTATGACAATATTGTGTGACATTTTGATTGTTTTTGTGGCAGGGAGTGCAAATCTGACGATGCCTGAAGGACCACGAAGGCTATTGTCCTCAGAAGACTTTCTAGCTAGATTAAGTAGTAGTGTGTTGCACTATATTTTTGTAGTATTTGTGTAATTTGTCTATGTATTGATTTGTAATTAAATTTCCTATTTATAATGGTCTCTCGGTTGAGATCTTGCAAATGTAAAAAAAGAACTTTATTTATTTATTATATTTTGGGTTGTTATGTTGAGAATGATTCTCAACTTAAGTGGCGACTTAGGTTCAGGCACTACACCAAATGGATATATCTTAGGTCATTATTGCTTGATCTAATTCGTAACTTAGGACATACAACTTGATCTCATAAGATTCAAATTGCAAAAATCTTAGGAGATTTGTGAGACATACGTAAAACATCGTTCTATCTAGCTAAACTAAATCAGATTCTTCATCGCTAATAGAATTATTGTTTAGGTGAGGATTTTCTTGATTTGCATCATATAGTCTAACATTTACAAATTTAGCTTTGCATCCACATGGAAAGTGTTGGGAATCACTATAAGTATTCTTAACGAGTGCATGCATCACCGATTTATGATTGCATTCCATTTTCTGCTTTCTCTCTTGATTTTTGCCAACCTAGGATAAAGGAAAAGGGACTATATGTTAGGCATTTGTTGTGGTCACATAATTCAAAGTGATAACCAACTCTAAAATCGGGACTGAATTGATGCAAATAGACCTTAATAAGTTAATCAGCCTTGTATTACAGGCAGTAAAGCCCTCGTTGTTTGTAGGTACTTACCCCCATACAAAGTGGGTGAGGACAAATCCCTAAGGTGAGAGCCCAAATCCCTGGACTTCCACCCCAATTCTCCAGGTCTGAATCTCATGGATTTGGGAGCTGCAAATGGTTTCCTTCGACCTTAAAAATACATTTTGGTCGTCTGCGCTTATAGGTTTCTTCCGGGGTATGATATTGAACTTGGTAGCCCAAGCAGGTTACTCCATTGATTGAGGGCCTATTAAGACTTTGACTGGGCGTGGTAGGAGACTCCATGTGAGCTTACAAAAGATTGTTTGACCACTAACTTAAAACTTCCAAGAAAATAAATAAGCCGAACTCTTACAGATTTCATGTGTTGAGTTGGTAAACATATTCAAAGGGGTTTGTTTGCATTGTATTATGTGAGTTAATTCTGCGTATTTACGTGCACCGTAGTTACCAGGTTTCATTATTGAATCGATCGTGCTTATTTTCGTTCTCTTTTGAAATCAAAGATGGATAATTGGCCAGAATTTTTTTCAAATTTCACGAACCCTTCATTGAACTGTCCAAATATCAAGTCTTTCAGGTGCAATCCCCTTCTTCTCATGGAACTTCCTGGATTAGAAATAACCCTTATTTCGATCTAGTGTATCATGATTCATTTTTAGGGGGTGGTTACATCCCAATCATCCCCTTTCTCTCTCCTCTTCTCACCGAGGAAGACCATTGCCTTGGTGAGATCGATTTGATTCCATATATTCGTCAAGATCTCACTCCAATCCTTTTATTAATGAAGGTTTAGAAGACACAGTTAAGATGCCTCTTAAGAGACAGAACGGGGAGGAGGAAGAGAGAGGACCCAATGCATGCAGTACTGGCTTGGATAGCAGAATATGAGCAGAATGCAAGACTTATGAGAGCACAATTTGGCCAGTTACAATAAGGAGTAGTTGCACAAATGGATGGCATACAACCCTGTGCAATACCAAATGACCAATTGTTTTAATCTAGTCGAACCCGAAGTACAATATGAGTTGAAGTCGCAGTTCTTGAATTTGTTGACTCATTTTCACGAGAATGAAAATGAGGAGCCATGTGCATTTCTTAGGGACTTTGAGTTGGTCTATACTAACCGTAGACATCCGAGGGTTCGCCAAGACTACATTAGGCTCAAAGCCCTTCCTTTTGCTTTGAAGGATAAGGCTGACTATTGGATGAAGAACATGTGGTTAGTTATTACTACATTCATGCAGTTCAAAGACCTCCTTCTGAAGAAGTTCTATTATTTGAGTAGAAATAATTTGATGTGCTCATGCATCACAAGCTTATCCTAACTTCCCAATGAAGCTTTCTGTGATACATGAGAGAGGTTTAAAAATCTCTTATAGAAGTGCCCTTGTCATGGCTTAGAGCCTACCATCCTAATTCAATCAGTTTATTGCGGTCTACATCATAAGGTGCAGGGTTTGGTTAGTGCTGCTTGCAGAGGCAGCTATACTTCTTGAGGTGCAGACACCGTCTCGAAGGTGTTCGAGAGGATGGTCGAGACAAGCATAGCACATACTGTGAGTAGATATCAGTTAGAACCCCCATACCACTCTTATCAAAAGGGGGAGCAAAGTCTATAGTTGATCCTTTTGACAAGGGCATCATAGCAGACAAACTCACAATAGTTGAGAGGATTGATAGGCAAATGGATGAGTTGGAAAACAACTTATCCAAACTGTAGAAGCAGATGGTAGAGGTTTCTGAGAAGGTATCCAAGATAAGGATATCTGTTGCGACAGCATCTGTTGTTCCCGTGTATTGTGTTCACCATATTCAGGAGTAGCATATGTCAGGGCCATCTTAGTCGTGAGTAGAGGACCAGTCTCTTGCCCATTCTTGTTAACAGCAACCACCTTCTGTAGAGACAATAACTGAGGAGTCTTCCAAGGTGTGGGAGGTAAATGGTGTGTGGTGCACCAATGGCCCTACCATCAGTGGAATTTTGGGGATAGTTTCCCTTATCAGCACCCCAGACCTTCTACAACACATCATTTACTCCAACACCTCTTCCAACACCACAAAGCTCTGGAGCCCATCTTTCACAGGCACCGACGCAACATCAAGCAGTATGTCCGTCAACAGATGTATCAGTCGGGCCAGCAGGCCCCTATATTCAACAGTCTACCCAACAACAACATTTCCATGGCCATCATGGCCAATCTTCACGTTGTTCTTACCCTTTTTCACAGTAACAACACTTATCTTTAGGTCCCACGGATTTTTAGAGGCAAATTTTTGAGGAATTATGTTCCTATAGGAACAAAGTACATGACTTGAGGGCTGACCTCAACCGTCTATAACGTTTACATGACGAGCACGCTGCCCCTTCTAGATCCATTCTCATCCAGGTTCGGGCTAATCAAAACAACCTGAACAAGACTCACCAGCAACATTCTTTTGATCAGGTAAACTACTCAGATTCGCAGATATCTAGGCACAATATATTTCCTTTTGATTATATCAATCATATGTCTCTCAAGAGAGGACGGACCGTGGTCGTACCTGATCAGGCAAGGGACATGGAGAGGACTAATTCTGGAGCTCATCCTGAGGAGGCCTCAGAGGATGACAAAGTGAGGCATCTTCAACAATATCATCATTATGAGGCGGAAACATCCAAAAGAAGAGAGAGGAAGATTCAGAGTACAAGATCCACACGACAACACAAGGAAGATTTAGATTCTACAGATGACCTTGCACCTTTGGTTGAGGAGAATGCACATTCAGTAAGCATTCCCCATCCTTTAGTAGATGATTCAGTTTTAAATTCCAATTTGATGTAAAAGATTCATTTGTGAAAAACTTAGTTTCTCGTAATAAAAAGCATGTTTCATTTATGATTCTGTATCTTCACATTCTTCTTCTACATGTGCTATCCCTTCCCCCGTGCTCATATGGAAGGAAAGCGTAGCGTGAAAAAGATTTAAAGAGATTATCATATAATGGCAGGTTATGTAAAGATAATATTATGGTTAAAGTGCCATTTGATGAATACATAGCCAACAATCTTCCATTCCAGAAATATTTGAAGGTGAGATGCACACCTACCAGAGTTAGCAAGAAGAAACCGAATAGTTATGTAATACACATGTTTTATCGGTAGCTACTACTGAATATTTCAAGAACCAACAATTACCTATAAAGAAGAGAGACTTGGGTGCACACCATATGATGAGTCGTATCGATGACATTGCGTTTGCACACACTCTCCTTAATAATGGTTCTTCAATCAATCTTTTACCTTATGCCTTGTATGAGAAGCTAAAGTTGGGCCCTATCCACAAATCACGAGCCCTACTACAGTTTGTAGACAAGTCGATGAAGAAGTCCAAGGGTGAGATCGAGAATGATATCGTTTAGATTGAGGGACAAGAATACAGAGTGGACTCACTGTCCTTGACATGGATATCCCCAATTACTGGAGAGAATCATATATCATCCTTGGGTGTCCTTTCCTTAGGATCGTTGGTGCTTCTTTTTATTATTAGACAAGGATGATGAAGTTATGCTCTGTTAGTGGAGAGGTGGAGCTACAGATGAAGCAGATAAAATGGCAAAGACCTAACTCTGAGTTGAGTACATATTTCTCTTCATCACTCGAGGCAGATTACAGACTTGTTAGCACAGTTGGGATATGGAAGCAGTAATGTATACGATATATAGATATAATAAGAAGAGAATGCATTTTGGATTTTTAAATAAATCAAATAATGTCAAAAAGTAAATGAAATATTTTTGAGTTTTAAATATTTTTTCTCTATTTTTGGTAATTTTTAGAGTCTTTTTTTCCTAAAATTTATGGAATTTTAAAGTTTAAAATACATAAAAATAGTGAATATAGAAAATACAAAAAATTATTATAGGTTTTTAAAATAGATTTCGGTATCAAAATAACCTAAACAAGTTTTAATATAAACTATTTAGAATAATGAACATTCAGAAATAGAGAACAAAATTTTTGGAGTTTTCTACAGCTTTTGCAACTTTTTATAAAGTTTTTAAGGCTTTGTATTTTTTAAGGTTTTTGATTTGTATTTTTAATGATTTTTGTATATGTATTAAAACTCACTAAACTATAGATAATTCTTTTTTAATTTTCTATCAAATATTTGAATTTTTATGGATTTTAAATAGCGAGAAAAGAGAAAATGACATGTTTTTAATAAATAGGGAAATAATTCTAAATACCCTACGAAAAATATATGAGACCAGCATGGGTTCAAGCACTTAATTTAATTTTCCTATACATTATGCAAAAACAGTGACAATAAATAAAAATAAACTGCATCGCGTGGTCCTTTTAGAAATTTAGATAAACTTTTAATCCATTTCAGAACACTACATTAAATCCTAGGACAAAATATGCAAAATTTCCAAATACAAGCATTACACACATGCTTGGTAGGGACTAAAATGTACTTTTATAAAAAAGATCTGAGCAATAAATAACATGTACACAAATATGGGGGGTGACCTTCGTAAAAATCCTAAGCGCCACACGTGGAGAGCAATGTGACCTAGCACTAGACTAAAATGCAATTAAAATAAAATATGAGGGTTCTAGTGAAAAATATTATTAGACTATAGATGAAAGTTAAGTACTAAAAATAAAATACAAAATGTGGGGGAGAGGGGGGCTAAATATGCAATATACCATCCCCCCAATGACACACTTATCAATAGTCTAGGAGCCCATGAACTTTTTGTGGTATGCACATGGTTTCTATGGTTCTGTACATAATTTTCCCTATCTCCCTCTACTTTAATCCTTGTAAACCTAGTCAATGATTGACTTATTTTTGGGGTTTATGGTCACTCATTATCTTTGATACCTCCTTTATTTTTCTTTTCTTTTATTTTCTTTTAGGTTTAAATATAGATAATTGCATGCTAATTACACGACAATGTTAGATGTTAATGCATGCAAGTTGTTGATATTTACATGTATTTTATTAGGAAATTAAAGCCAAAATAGGAGAATAAAGGTGACTGAATAGGCACTCATCACCCCCAATACTTACCTTTGCTAGTCCCTAGCAAACACTTATTAGGAAAGTAAGTGTTGAAAGAGAAAATAAAGAAAAGTAAAATAAAGAACTTAGAATGATAATGATTTTTAAACTCATATTCATAAAAACCAAAGTTTGATTCTTACAAAGGCCTTTGGATTGTTAGTTTTTCAGAACCTCATTGAGCATAGGACTTAAAACTTAATATCCCTCAAGTTCCACACTTCTCTGTTCAATTTGCCTCGATAGCCAGGTTAGAACAAGTCTTTACACATGCAAACTCTTATGACTATGAGACTCGCTTATACAATGTGTGTGTGTGTGAATATTGCTCCCCACATCTGAAGTGGCAAAGAAACAATCTCCCTTAGCAAGGTAACCCTAATTCCCCAATCTAGCAACTCTTTCCTCGAGGAGTGGGGTATTCCCTTCTAAGTTCAACTACAACCAGCTCAAGAAGAGAGGGTAGAGAAACAAGAATCGATTGTGACCATTGTAGTCACATATCCTTTGGAGCTTAACCAGTGTAGCCAAATCTCCAGCTGCAGGCAACCTTGTAACTTTGACTTGAAGCATAAGCCTTGCTTCTTGATACATAACTCCGACGAGAATGATTTTTCATTAGCTTTTTGCTCATTTATTTTTTGAAGTTTTTGATTTATACATGTTTATATATAGAATAGAATTTATATAAGGATTTTTTTCTTCATGAGCCAAGAAACTATCACTCTTTTGAAGCTTTATTGCAATCCACAACCTCCCGTCTTTAGACGTCCATGCCACTAGATTAGTTTAGGGTGCAATAGCCTCCTACTGAGGCGGTGTATTAATGAATCTGTGATTCATCACTCTAAAAGCTCAAAATAAATCTCGGTTCCCAAGAGATTAATTGTATTTATCTTTTTAGTTTGCACTATTTCCATTCATACATGTGTAAAATAGTATTCATATTTTAGCATTCAAAATTGCATAAATAAGAAGCCAAAAATCCTGTGTACATTTTCACTTGTATATTAATACAACTTCACCTATTTTAATTATTTAATACTAACTCCCAATAAAGTTAACTCCATTGTGTACACACTACTAACCTTAATAAATAAAAAATACTAGAAAAATACTAACTTGCATATATGCTCAATAAATCCAAACCCTAGTTTTGAGATAAAAAAATATAAAATCAAACATCTCTCACATATAGTTTCCTATGAACCCCTACTCACTTTTGAATTAATATACGTTCAATTATCAACAAAATAAAATCAATTCAAAAGAATCGGAGTTCTTATAAAAACTTAGGTTTGGGACCTCATTGTAAATTGTATATATTGCCTAATTTTGACATTATTATTTTATGTACAAAAATAACTCTTTTTAATTGATTTATTTTAAATTTGCTTTCTTTAATTTATGCTTTAATAACTTCTTCAAAAATATAAATCAAAATTTAATTAAAAATCAAAGAAATTGAACCGCTCTGAGTATGTATATATAGTATGTATATAAGACCCCTTCTTTTATTTCTTTAATTTCTAAACTATTAAAAATAGCAAAAAATCGATCACTATATAAATATTTACTTTATATTTTATTTGATTTTATTTTGAATTTTATCTTATTTTAAAAAGTCGTAAAAAATTGTAAAAAATAAAAAAGAGTTATTATATGTACATAGAAGACCATCAAAAATACACTTTATACAGATGATTTCTTTTTGTTCTAGTTCCTTCATGAAAGTTGTATATCTCGTCGAGACGAACAACTTTCACGAAGACAACTTTTTAATTTAATTTCATTTTCTATTTTATTTTCATTTTCCTTTTGTTTTAGTTTATGAATTTTCTGGGAGTGACACGTGGAAGCTCCTGGAGCCACCATGCATGGCCCCCTTAATCTCATCTTCTGTCCATCTTTTATACCATTGGATGAAGGGTTCTTCATCCAACGACCCTGATTAAACCTCATTTATTTATTTTTTTTATTTATTTGTACTTTTAGTTATCTTGGTCGTTCGATCTCAACTGATTGAATGGTCGAGACCCATCCCCTCTCCTCCGTCTTCTCTGGCCGATTCAATTGCAGTGACCCTCACCATGCCTCAATTGCCTCTGTCTCCCTCGTAAGCCATGTAGACGAAGCCTCGCTTTGATCCTCCCCTCACCACGATCATCTCACCCCTCTACATTGCCCTCACCCCCTTCTTCCTCTACCGAATCCCAACCACCTTCAAAAACCCTTCGTCATTGACGATATTCAATTATCTACCATACTCATGAGAAAGATCTCGATCTCCCATATACGTCCGTCATAACAAGTGCGGTCCATCGATAGAACGATGACAAACTTCTTGTCTATGGCAAGATCTAAGGGCACCACCCTTGTTGCAACTGCTCTGCCCAGCTGCCCAGCTCGGGTTGTGCCGAGCGCTCAAGAGATGACTGGTGCTCGGTCGAGCATCCCCACAGGCATCTATTCGTCAACTTCCAGGTGACCTCCTTTCCCCACTTTCACCCCTTTTTCCTCTTCTTTCTACTGTTTTCTTTCTTCTTCTTCTTGTTCTTGTTCTTCTTCTTTTGCTTCTTCTCTTCTATTTTCCATTTTCTCCACCTATCTATCTCCTTTGCACAACCTTCATCTCCTTCATCTCCCCCATATCGAGCCTCCCCTCTCATATCACCAGACCTCGATCAAATCTGACCACGATGGGTCCCCACTCACCTCCTGTCCTTTCTTGCTTTTCCTCAATCTCGCATAACCTTTCATCTCAGTCCTCGACAAGGAATGATCTTCGCTCCTAATTCATCACCGCCGAAGGAGCTATCACTCCACCTTTTCCTTCTTGCCTAGTTTTGTGTAGGATAATACCTGTAGGGTACCAAGTGGAGCTCTGCCTTCATTAAGCCATCATCGCAATGAGCAGCAATAGTCCAACAGAATCTGACAATCCGGTCCCTGAGATTCACACATGCAGCTTCCGTCCATCCTCACCAAGATTCATCAACCTCCATAACTTGACGATCAACAACATCTACATATCCCACCTCCTCCTCGAGCTTCTCCTCCTATCGTGTGTCGAAGGAGGTGAAGTTGATCATCAGTAGCCTTCGACCTTCTCCTTCGCACAGCATGGCACTGCCTCCTCCTCCGCCTTTTCCTGATCGAAGAAGAATAATAGGGGAGGGGGTTGAAGTACAAGTGCCATTTTATTCTCAACTCCCTTGATCATCATCATTGATCCATTCATGGGTCCTCAATAGTTGATCCTCCTCCAAATAGAATGGTTTTAGGCCGTCCATGCGCGACACTCTGAGCCGCATGCCTAGCCTCCTACCTCGGTCAAATTGAAGCTAGCGACACCCGACATGTGCAGGAACAGGACTGATGCTTGACTCAATTGCCCACGTCATGCACTAGGCATGTGAGGCACGAGTAATTTACGACTTGAGCCCCATGTTCTGGAGAATCACATATAGACCCCCACCACTGTAGGTGCCCAGCACCCGCTCGGTAGAGAAATTGCAAGAAAACCTCTCAGGTTTTGGTAATAAGATTTTATCTTTTTTGCTTTTACTTTAGTTGTTTAATGTTGAAATTTTTCATAAAGAGCCCTATGTTTAAGCATTTGTTTAAGCTTCATTTCTCATAATTTCAAAGCTCCAAAAATTGCATTATGTGGAAAAATTAATTCTCTATTATGTGGTGATTTGTTTGTACTTTTATGAGCTTGGAGTTATTTATTGTTTTAATTGTGGTGAAAATTACATACTTTGCTCACCGTGAACTCTGAAATTCATATACCTTGCTCCGAAAATCCATCAAAAATCATAAAACTAGGATTAGTTTCCCTCTATAATGCCTCCAAAAATCATTTAATTTGCACACATATTTACCTTAAAATAAATTATTTGATGATTGGAATGAATGCTTTTTAATTAGATGTAAACTTGGTGTTTTTAGGATTTATAATTTGTCTTATATAAATATTCAATCGTCACATCTAGGATAATTTTATTTCTTTAAAATAATAGGTATGTAGTTATTAAAATTAATATACTGAAAATCACATAGTTTATTTATTTAATTCATAGAAAATCCATTTTGCATCAAAAAATTTCAAACAAATCATAGTGGTTCATCGTTCTTAAACTTCTCTCCAATTTTCATAATTTTTGCATTTCAATTGCCCAAAAATTTGCATAAAAACCCCTAAAAATGTTGCTTTTTTATGCATGCATCTTATATCTTAAATATATAAAAATGTGGTTTGAATTTATCATTACATAAATAAATTGGGAAAATAGACTTATGTATTTTTGAGCTTATTTGCACATTAATTTAGATTTTACATTCTAGGCTAATTTGATAATTTTACATTTTGCCTTTGTATTTCATCATTATTTACATTAGAAAATCCATGAAAAACATTCCTTTGAATACCTAGCACCTAAATGATCTGAAAAACAACCTAAGGAGATAGTGGCCTCTCTGAGTTTGACCTTAGCTAGCCCAAGTAAAAAAATATACGGCCACTTTGAGTTGAATTGATTAACATTAATTAAGCGATCTTTTGAGAAATTACAATTTGCCCGCCTGCAACATTATAATACATAAACTAATTCTAACGAATTAAGATGGGTGGATCTGTGTTTATCAGATGGCATTGTTGCTGGGGAGGCACGACTTAGGTTGATTTTTAGAAAATTTGAAAGATAGGGTTTTCACCTCTCAAGTAGTCTAGCCCTGGTGCCTTCTTGTAGTTAATCTCCGTTTTTTCATCAATTTTTATGTTATTTATTTGATTTATTTATTTTTTGTATCTCTCTCTGACATACATCTTATGTTTTTTATGTGAGGGCCTAGTGAACCAGAGCGACTTCTTAGGTGGTTAAGCAACTTTGATGCATTAGAGGTTGGCTCTTCGGGAAATGAGTCGACTAAAGGATGCATAAAAATTAAGATTGAGTCGAGTCGTTAGAGAGTGTAGAGTATAGGTTTTAATTGCTATATTTTATTGGATTTTGTAGTTATTTGTAATAATTTCACTTTACAACGGTTCCCGACTGGGATCTCATGTATAGCTGGACTTGGATATTCTTATTCTTATGGTGTATCGAGACTTGTTTCACTCTCATGTAGAGGGAGCGACTCGACTTGAATGGCTTGTAGGTTAGACATGCACTATCAATTCTTAGAGCTTTTTCATAAGCCAATTATTTTCTTGTGCTCATTTAATCTAGGGTCATACTTCCATTTAATAAGACGCACCTTTAGACTATTCTACTTAGTCAAAAATCAATTCATTCTTCCCAATTAATAGAAGCTCCTTCTAGGTGTGGTTTCCTCTAACTTGCATTCATTTATATTAAAATTTCAATTACGTATTACATCCAGTATGTAGAGCACGAGGATCATTGTAAGTCTCCTAAACATGGCATACATCATTTATTTACTCGATTGCATCGATTTTTCTTGACTCCCTTCCAGTTGGTTTTATAACTTAGGATAAACGAAAATCAGGATTGATCGACTGTGTTGGGTGGACTTAATCAAGTGATGATCTAACTTAAAATTGTGACATTTAATATTGATTTGCCCAAAAAACTGATTAAAATTAACATTTTTTGGGAGAGCAACCACGTCATTATACACATATACCTACCTCCTAACAGAGTGGGTGGGGATGTACATACTAAGGTTAGAGCCCGAATCCCTAAACTTACGCCTTAAGTCTCCAGGTCTGAATCCTTCAGGCTTGGGAGCAATAGGAACTTGTCTTTAACCTTAGAGTGACATTTTGGTGTATATCTTCTCATTGTTATCCTTAGGGGCATGGTATAACCTGGCAGCCCAGGCGTATCATCTCTTTGATTAGGATATAGTGGCAGCCCAGGCGTATCATCTCATTGTTATCCTAAGGATGGGGGCGTATCATCCTTAGGGGCATGGGACCATCTCTTTGATTAGCATGGTATAACAAGAATTTATTTTATCCTAGACCCATAAAATAAATTATTTGGTTATTGGACATATTGATTTTTAGTTATTTGCAAACTTAATGTTCTAGTATTTAGAGTTTTTCTTAAATAATTATTCATTAGTCACATCTAAGATAATTTTCTTTCTTGAAAATGCTTAGGATTGCTAATTATTAAAATTAATTTACTGAAAATCTTATAATTTGCTTATTTAATTCACAGAAAATTCATTTTCATCCAAAATTCTAAAAAAAATATAATGGGTTACTTTCATCATTCTTAACATTATATCCAATTTTCATAATTTTTGCATTCCATTTGCATGGAAAATTTGCATAAACCCCCCCTAAAAAGTGTTTCTTTTTCATTCTTGCATCTTATGTCTTAAAAATATAAAAAAATGTGTTCTGGATTTATCATTTCATAAAGGAGTTGGGAAAATTTTCATTTTGGATTTTTGAGATTATTTCGATTTTCCATTAGGCTAATTTGACCCTATAATTAGCATACTAAACATGTATCTCATCATTATTTGCATTAAAAAATCTAAAAAAAATATCTTTGAAAACCTAGCACCTAAATGATCTGAAAATCAACCTAAGGAGACAATGTCCTTCCGAAGTTCGACCTTGGGCTTGCCCAAATAAAAAAATATACAACTGCTTGGAGTTGAATTGATTAACATTAATTAAGTGGTCTTTTTGAGAAATTTCGATTTGCCTACCTGCAACAAAACGATCCATTAGATAATTCTCATGAATTAAGATGGTCGGATCCATGTTTATTCAAGTGTTTCCACTTGGATGCTTCTCAAGCTAAAGAGTCCTACCCTCCACCACCTCATCTGAGTTGAGCTTTGTGAAGATTGCTTTGTCCAAGTTAGACCAATGTCACCAAGAGTCATGTGTGTGTCTCAAAATATTCTACTTAGTCTAGTCAAAATGACATGTGAATATAGTCTAGTGGGCTCAAAGAATTAAGTCTCGACAACATGAAAAGTCTTAATTCCAGTTCCTACAAGGTTCTTGTGAAATTAAGTGGATTATGGTCTAAACCAAGCTATAATCTTCATATTTATTCCATAACAATTTATTTGTCAACATCATTCTAAAAAATTCTTATGCAATGCAAAGATGTTTTTGTGAAGTAAATTTTCTGGTTTGAACTTTCAAGGAAAGTGTTCTTCTATTTTCTTGATGGGTACTCCGGCTACAATCAGATATCCATCGCCCTTGTAGATCAGAAAAAGGCAACATTCACATGTCCATTAGACACTTATGCATTCAAGAGCATGCCATTTGGGCTCTGCAATGCCCCATGCACATTTTCGTGGTGCATGATTGTCGTATTTGCCAAGATGGTGGGAGATTTCCCGGAGGTCGTCATGGATGACTTCTCGGTCCATGGTGATTCTTTTGATACATGTTTAGCTTGCTTGGACTGAGTCCTCCAAAGGTGTAAAGAGGTGAATCTTGTACTGTCCTAGGAGAGCCATTTTGTGATAACATAGGGTATCATGTTGGGGCATGTCATCTCTAAAAAGGGAATGGAGGTTAACCCTACCAAGGTGGATGCTATCAAGAAACTTGATCCACCAACCAACGTAAAGTCAGTGAGATTTTTCTTAGGGCATGTTGGATTCTATAGGAGATTCATTCAAGATTTTTCAAAGATTGCCCGCCCACTGATAGAGCTCTTAGGAAAACATACAGAGTTCATTGTAGATCACAAGTGTCTGGAGGACTTTGAGCTCTTGAAAAGGAAATTTTGTGACTTGCCAATTCTACAAGATCCTAACCGGTCTCTTCCCTTTGAGATCATGATTGATGCTTTGGATTTAACTATAGGAGCTATCTTAGTATAGAGATGAGAAGGGATTCTGTACACGATCCACTAGGCGAGCAAAGTTTTAGACCATGCATAAAAAATTACACCGTGATTGAAAAGGAAATGCTTGAAGTGGTATGGACCCTTGAGAAGTTCAAGATATATGTTTCGAGCAATGATGTGACAATCTTTACTGATCACATAACTATTCGATACATAATAGAAAAGAAGGATGCGAAGGAACATCTTCTTAGGTTGATTTTACTACTCTATGAGTTTTATTTGGAGATTAAGGATAAACCTGGAGTGAAGAATGTTGTGGTCGATTACCTTCCGAGTATTGAGCAGAAGGATTCTCCTGACACTGAGTAGATAAGAGAGACCTTCCCAGACGAGTACATTTGCGTTATTGACTCACTCCCATGGTATGCCAACATGGTGAACTATCTTGTCCCCAAGCAAGTCTCCATGGTTGGACTAGAAACAGTATTGACCGACTAAAGTCGGTTTCGAGGAGAAACCACTGGGAGGATGCATTCCTTTTCTTTGAAGAAGGTATATTCCTTAAGAGGAATACTAGAGTGTCCTCATGTATTGCGATTCACTTGAGGTTGTAGGACACCATTCGGGGAAGAGAACAACACACAAGGTACTCTAATGTCGATTTTACTGGCTGATGTTGTTCAGAGATGTTATTACTTATGTATGGTCATGCTCGATTTATCGAAGGATAGAGGACTCTTGGATACAAAGATGAGATTCCCATACATCCCTTGATTTTCTGTGATGTTTTTGATGCATGGGGCATAGAGTTATGGGTCCATTTCCCAACAACCAAGGAAATGAGTACATCTTGTTGCTGGTTGACTACTTGTCTTTGTGGGTGGAGGCTATCCCAACCCGAGCAGTAGACAACAAGACTGTCTGCAAGTTTGTGAAAGATCATATCATTGCTAGGTTTGGGGTCCCAAAAATTTTGATTTCTGGTGGGGGTGCCACTTTGTGAAACAAGACATCACATCATTAGCTAGGGACTATGGTTTTGAGCATAGAGTTACTAGTCCTTACCACCCACAGTTGAATGGCATGGTAGAAGTTTTGAACGGAGAGGTGAAGAGAATTCTTCAAAAGTTGGTTCACCCTGATAGGAAGAACTAGTCCCATCTATTGGACCAAGTTATGTGGGCTTATAGGACAACCAACAAGACTCCACTCGATACTTCAACTTTCCGGATGATCTATGGCAAGCCATGCTATTTACTGTGGAGTTAATTCATAAATAAGAATGGGTAATTAAATAAGTGAATTGGGATTGTCGTAAAGGGACAATTTGTTATGACTTGAACTTGAACGAGCTTGTGGAAATAAAAAATCAGTTGTATGACAACAGTTTGATCTATGTGGAAAAGGTTAAGAAGTGGCATGATTTGCAAATTAGGTGCACGAACTTTGTTCCAGGAAAAAAAGTATGGTTGTTCAACACCAGTTGAAGATTTTCCATGGAAAGCTAAAATCCAAATGGATGGGTCCCTACATTATTAAGGAAGTACACAACAACGGAAGTGTACAGATAGTTGATCTCATAGATGGTGCACATTCCTTTCTGGTTAATGGACAACGATTAAAGTACTTCATCGATTCCAAAGAATAGTTAGTCCAAATTGAGGTTACTAACTTCATGCAGAGAGAGTACATGGAAAATGCTTCAGACCACTCTTGATGAAGATGCAACATCAAGAGTCATCAACCGAGAAGATTCATTTATTCTTTCTTGCTCACGCACACTTGATTTATTCATTCTTTTAATGTTTAGGTTCCCACTCTTGTAGATACACATTTCTTACTTAGGCCATTTGGGGAATTGAGCTTAACTAATCCCTTTTAGAGTGATGAATCACATATTCATCAGCCCACGCCTAGGTTCGGGCACCCGAGGCTCAAGAGTGAAATGGTGCATCAGCTCCAAGGCTGGGAGACAATCGAGGCCATTAGATTAGATTGGGGAGATCTGATCCATCAGTATCTGTAGCTTGATCGTCCTCCATCTTGGCCGCAGTTGGTGGTTGTCTAGAGGAACTCCAACAAGGGATTTGAGGCTCCTCCGTGCTCCTCTGTTATGTCTGAAGGTCTAGGCACCTCGCGAAGGCCTTGCAAGGAAGCTGGAGGTGTGGTGAAGCTCTGGCAATGCGTGTTCACTAACATTCTGTACAAAAGTCATCTTTAATGTACTTTATTTTTTCTTATTTTTTTTAATTAATAAAAATAAAAAAGTAGAATAATGTGTAAATATTTATCTTTGATTTTATCATATTTTTTGATTTTTTTTATCATAATTAAAATGATAAAAAATACAAAACCAAAAAAATCAATGTATTCTATGTACATAGAGTACCCCAAAAGATCACTTTGTGCAAATGACCTATTTCGATTTTGGTATCTTCATGAGAGATGTAAATCTCATCAGGAAAACAACTTTTGTGAGGAAAATTTTTCGATTCGACGTTGTTTTCCATTTCTGTTCTATTGTTCTTTTCTTTTATTTTTTGAATTATCTGGAACTGGCATGTGGCAGCTCCTAGAGCTACCACGTGTCACTCATTTTTCACATTTATTTTTTGTTTATTATTAAAAATTAAAATAAAAAATAAATTGTCGCATAGTACATTTGGGGCCATCCGATCTTGGTTGATCAGATGACCCTCCATCCTCTCCTTCCTCCCTCGATCAGCCACTGCCCTTCCTCTTTTGCGTCACCACCTCCGTCGTGAATCTCACTATCACCTTGCCTCCTTGGGATCCCAATCAGAGTAATGCCCCTCAACCCGTATCTCCTCCCAATCAAACCCATCACTGATCGACCCTTCCAAATACGTTGCCTCCCCTCAATTCCCTCCACCGCTCTCACAGATCCATCCCGGTCTCATTAGAGATTTCCTTCCCAAATAACCGTGCACCACCGCCTACTCCTCCCTTATTTAATGACAGATCCTCCACTGGAGCCATTATCCGCCACTACGCACAGCATCGAGGAGCATCCTTCATCGGAGGCGGTGATAGCACCTCCATGTCTTGCTCTTTTGTGAGGCATGATTCAGGTCCTCTTAGCCTCGTCGCAGCACCTTTGTGTCTGCTCTGCTCTGGCTCCATCGCCGTCGAGCCACCTCCTAGGTATCCCCTTCTCTCCATGTTCATCTTCTTCTTCCACCTCCGCCTCTCCTATCTACTCCACCCTATTCGTTCGCTGCCACCAGAACCACCTTCCACCCCTTTCATCTCCGCTACTTGATCCACCTCCATGCTCCTCTTCGTTCCATCACCATTGACGGAGGGTTCCACCCAAAAGCCATTGCTCTGCTCTGGCCTCACCAATCGTCTAGCCTTACATCTTCAAGCGACCCATCCTCCGTGCTTCATCAACGCCTCATGGCTGCAGCCAGGAGTCGACTTCACCACCAACCACCTCGACATCAGGCCTGCATCGCCCCACAATGTAGGTCCTCTTCCATGAGCTTCTACAATGCCACCATCCTTCACCGCTTAATTGACAAAGGATCGGAGCTCATCCCAACCTTGCTCTTCATCGGTCGTGCTCCGTTCCCTCCAGGATCCATCAGAGGATACCGCACCTCCGCCCCACACCTTCACCGCCAAAGACCCTCTCGACCTCTTCGAGTGCCTACAATGACTCCCATGCTTCACCATCGTTTGCCATCGACAACTATCAAGGAGACATCATGCCAATAGATGCACCGCCGCTTTAAAGCTCCTCCGCCCCTCACAGCAGGGCGCTGCTCTCGAGGTTCTCCCCATGTGAGGTGCACGTGTCGGGAGGGAGCTTTTGCAATCAAGTCCCTTGAAGATCCGCGTAATTCAAAAAAGACCCAACCGACCAAGGGCCACGTGCTTGGCACGTGACCCCTTGGGAAATTTTCATGCAAACCCTTCCGAGTCTAGGTAATCTTACCCGTACCCCTGTATTGCATTTCCTATTTATATTATTATTATTATCATTTTTTATCATTCTTATGTTTTTCCTTTGTAATTTAAGTCTTAATTTTCCATCATTTTATTATTTAAAAGTTTGCATTATGTCATTCAACTAATTCTCAACATTGTGGCATGCTTGGTAGAATTTTATGCTCTGTGGATAATTAATAATTAATATTTTTGTGGAATCTTGCATATTTTGCCCACTTTGTGATCTGAAATTCATATATAATTAACCATTGCTCGAAAATTGTCAAAAATTCACCGATCATAGATTTAGTTGTATTTCACATTGTACCCAATAAGAATTGTAATTGCATACATTGTTTGCTCTAACAAAATCATTTTGTGCATTTAAATATTTAATTTTTAATAGGTATTATACTCAACATTTTTGGGTTTAGGATTTTTATAGGATATTTCATTTATTGGCCTATCTTGGATAATTTTTTCCTAGAAATAAATAGGTTATATTTATTATAACTAATTATTGAGATTCACCTTGTTTGCATTCATTAATTAATTAAATATTCTTATTGAATCAGAAAATTCCAAAAAATATAGTCCATTTATTTCACCATTATTCAAATCTCGGCCAAGTTTCGTAATTTTTGGACATCGTTTGATTGACATATTTTCTAGTCCTTAAATTTGGCCCGTATTTGCATTTCCATTCAAAAATTGCACTAAAAATACAAAAAATCTGCCTCAAAATAAAACCACACATAAATTTTGATAGACATTAACCTATGTTGTTCCTTTGCCTCTTGAGTTTGACTCTGAGACTTGTCTTGGCTAAATAAATATCAAACTGTTTCGATTAAAATTAATTAATTAATTAATTAAGTGGTTATTTCTTGACTGATTACGATCACATTTATTTATTTACGCGTAAATTCCTACAAATTAACAAGAGGGTTTTCCGGACTCGTCAGATGGCACCATTACTGGAGAAACAAACAACTTAGATTTTTTGTCTAGAAAATTAGTGTAGGGTCTTCTATGCATTTGGGTGGTCTGACCCCCGAAACATCACTGTAAATTTCCTTTTTTTTTATTTTTTAGCATTTGTTTCTTTTTTAGCAATTATTTTCTATCTTTTATTTTTGATTTATTTTTTGTGTCAACTCTCTTACACATTCTCTCATATTTTTTGTGTGAGGTACCCGACGCACGTGGAGCGGTTTTCCTAGAAATCGATGCATCTTCACTGACTTCCGAAAAGCCGTGTAAATTAAGACCGAGTCAAGTCATGAGAGAGCATAAAGTCTAGGATTTTTATTTCTGTAATTTTGATTATTTGTAATTAATTTCTTAGTTATAGCGATGTCCATTTGGACTCTCGCGTGTGTAGTAAGACTTGAACACTTTCTCTGTGGTGTATCGGGCATGTTTCACTCTTCATTGATGGTGGGGCCCGACTTGAGTGATTCGTAGGTTAGACCTACACTTACAGCTGTTAGAGCTTCTAGGATTTTATTTTGTTGTGCTCCTAGAACCTAGGGGCACACTGCACTTAATTGAAATGCACTTTTAGATCATTCAACCTAGTCAAAATTCAAATCATTTTCTTCCCGGCTAACAGAACTTTCTGCTAAGTGTGGTTTTGTCGGCTTGCACATCATATAGAATAATTTTCAATTCTTGTATTGCATCCCACATGGATATTGTGAGGAATCACTCTAAGTCTTCTAACTGAGCATACATCATTGTTTTATGTGTGGATCGGTTTTTCTCGAATTTTCTCTATCATGTTTTATCACTTAAAAACTGAAGGAAATTGGGATTGGATGGTAAACATGTCTTATTGCTCACTTAATTCTTCAGTGATTGCCTAAATAAAAATTGGGACTACTAAACAAGGTCGGCTTTAATTAAATCATAAAATCTAGAATTGTTGTGGGGTCATTGTATTCACTGATCTTTTTGCGAGAGTGAAAGATGCACACTAGGATAGAGCCAAGCTTTGAAATATTCATTCAGACTACTGATTCTAAAAATGACTAGATACTTCTCAGTGAGGGAACTACCGTCTCCCTTAGCAGAGTGGGTGGTTAAAGGACAATGCGATTGGCACCATCCTTAAGTCATTTCACGGTCCGTACTGACAACCATACTGGATAAAAGTGGATGAAACTAGGCGTACAAATTCAGGCCAGCCTTTAGGAAAATTTTTGGACCTAACAACTCGCCTAATCATTTGCAAGAATTGAATTATCACAAATAAAAATGGTAAGATAATTGGTCGAATTCTTGCGGCCATCACTGTGTGAGTTGGTGAAACTAGGGTTTGGATTGTGTTTGTATTATGCGTAGATTAAGGTTAATCATCTAATACAGTACACTTGTGCCTCCATCATGAATCGTAATCCTCTTCCAAACTGCTTGACATTGAGAATGGATGGTTGTGGTAAATTTTGTTCGGACTGTACGAACCTTTCACTGATCACCACAAACCTACTGTCCTCAAGAGCTCAGAGACACTCTTACTCCAGACCACCTTGGTTCTGTCGACACTCTTCCCATGAATCCTCATCCTATGATTCTTTCATTTTCCTCGAGGGAGGTCAGACCCAGACTCTCTCTCTCTCTCCTCATCACATAAAGGAAGACTCTCACCTTGATGATTCTTGTTCTGATTCCTTCCACTCTATTGATTCCGATTTTTCATATTTTGAAGGTGAAGAATATGATAATTTGAAGAAGATGCCTTCCAAAAAAAGAGATCATGAAGACGAACATAATGAAGACCCGACGCAAATGATCTTCTCAAGATTAGTTGCATCTGAGCAGCAACAACTTTCACTGAGGGAACAAATTAACCAGCTTAATGCTAGAGGTGAACCACCAATGGAAGTATCCTATAACCCTGGCTAATATAGAGTAAGAAATTATCTGCAGCCGCCTGAGCCAGAAGTAGACTGTGAGCTGAAACCACCCTTCTTAAACCAACTTACTCAGTTTCATGGAAATGCTGCTGAAGAATCCTATGAATTATTACGGGACTTGGAGCTAGTATGTTCAAACCTGAGACATCCTAGGGTCAGCCAGGACCACATTTATCTCGCTGCACTTCCATTCGCCCTGAAGGGCAAAGCAGACTACTGAGTAAAGAATCTAGGAGTGACAGTTACCCCATACGATCAATTCAAGGACATGTTCTTAAAGAAGTTCTACCCTTTAAGTAGGACTAATCAGAGAGGACACACATCACCAGCTTCTCTCAGATGCCTCGTGAACCATTCTGTAAGGCATGGGATAGATTCAAAGATTTGTTACAAAAGTGTCCATGTCATGCTTTATATGATAACATCTTGGTCCAGTCACTCTATTTTGGTCTCAACTACGAGATTCAAGGTTTAGTGAGAATTTCCTATGGAGGAAACTATACAACACGAGGCGCGGATACCATTTGGAAGGTATTCGAGCAGATGGATGAGACAAGCCGCCCACAAATCTCCAGCAGGGCATATACTGAATCCCTCAATACACTCCAATCTAAAGGAGGGAAGCAGACTGTTGTTGAAATAATTGAGGATCTGACTCTGAACATGGGCATCATCATTGAAAAGCTAGTAGTAGTGGATCAAATTCATGAGAGGATGAACAACATCGACAACATGATCTCCCAATTTCCGAAGCAGATGTAGGAGTTGACTGAGAAGGTGTCCAAGATCGGGATACCTACCGTGACTGCATTCGCTGGTCCTATTTACCGAGTACATCAAGTCCAGGAGCAGCCAATGTCATGTCTACCTCAACCTTGGGTTCATGACCAATCCTATGTCCAATCTTTCCAGCAGTCATCACCACCAGACGAGATCATCAAAGAAGTACCACCTCTGATGTTTGAAGTGAACGCCATTTAGTATACTCAGACCCTGCCCGATAGGGTAATATGGAGGACCATTTGTCCTACCAACATTCCCTGACCTTCTATAATGTCTCATTCCCACCCGTCCCATCCCAGTAGCAAAGGTCACAGCTGTCATACAACCGACAGGACCAATACCAAGAGAACCAACAGGGTTTGAAGTACCAGCAAGCACCCTAACAGTATCGACAACAATATCAGGCTCCACAGGGCCAATCTTCGAAGAAATCCTCACAACCGTCTAACTCTCAGATCAAACATGTCGATATCCAGCAGCAGATGCTAGAGGAGATCTGCTCTTTTTGGAATGAAATTCAGGATCTACGGGTTGACGTGAATCACTTATCCCATTGGAGAAATGAACAAATGACTCCTACAACCATTCCCACCCAAGTTAAAGTCAAACCTAACAGGCTTGAATAAATCCCAATCTCATCGTGGTGGTCAGGTATACTATTCAGACTCATCTATATTTGAACATGAGAACCTTTTGTTTGACAATATCAATGCTATGTCACTTAGGATCAGAAGGACCATGGTCTTGCCTGATCGAGCAAGGGAAATGGAGTGAGAATACTCGGGAGTTCAACTGGATGATACTTCCGAAGATTAAGATGAAAGAAATCTGGATTCACTGCCATATCCTAGGAGACCAAGGATTCTTGCTCAAGTGAAAGGAAAAGCACCCATGGAGTCTACAGAGGACCTTGCACCTCAAGTTGCGATTAATTCACCTTTGTCATCTTTTCTGCAACATAATGTAGACAATTTTGTTTTTTATGATCAATTGAAGAATAAAGATCACTGTAATAAGAACTTGTTTCTAATAAATCAAAGCACTGTGTTCTTGTTTATGATTCGAGTTTTTTATCTTCTATCTCGATTGCTTCCATTCCTTTCCCCCATGCTCTTACAGGAGGAAAGCGTAAAGTGAAGAAGAACATTCAAGATGACCCAGAAATGACATGATTTTGTCAAGAAAACATTACAGTCATGGTGTTATTTGATCAATATGTGGCTAACGATCATGCATTTCAAAAATTCTTGAAGCTGAGATGCACTCCTACTAGGACTCGTAGGAAGAAACCGAATCAATTTGTGGAGACTGATGTCTTAATAGTTGCCACTGCCCATTGTGTCAAAAATCATCATCTACTAAAGAAAAAGAGAGACATGGGTGCTCATTATGTGGAGAGTCGCATCAGCAGCATTGCGTTTGCACGCACTCTCCTCGATAACGGTTCTCCAATCAATCTTCTACCCTTAGCATTATATTACAAAATGGAGTTATGACCTCTCAAAAAATCATTATCTCTACTCCAATTTGCGGATCGATCAATGAAGAGACCTACGAGGGAAGTGAAGAATGTGGTTATCTTGGTTGAGGGGTGGATTACAAAGTGGACTTCATTGTCCTTGATATGGAAACCCCCAATCATTGGAGAGAATATCAGATCATTCTTGGATGGCCATTCTTGAGGACCGCATGGGTAGTGTTCGATTACAGCACAAGAATAATGAAGTTTCGTTCTCCAGGCGGAGAAGTGGACTTGGAGATGAAGCAGACAAAATGGTAAAGATCCGACATCGAATCTAGTACCGAGTACTCAAAATCTTCAGAGGCGGAGTGCAAGTTGATTAGCACAACTGGACTTTGGCAGCAGAATTAGCATGACAGAGCGAGACCCTCTCATCTAAAGAGGATTCAGTGCACATTGCAGTTTGCCAGGTGTTGCCTGATTTACTTAAAGACACATGTACCTATACCCTTGATGACACAGAGATCCTGTTGGATCTGTCACTTCCATCTTCCTCAAGACAGTCAAAGGACGTAGATGACGAGTCAGACGTGGCTTTAACCGAATTACTGTATTACTCATGCGATCCGACTCACTTTTCATCAGATTTGGTAGCCATCACATCACAGATTGATCTACAATCATCCAACACAGATCTGAACTCAGATTCCATTCAACAGGACCTAATTGATGATTCAGATTTCCTTAAGCTAAAACTACTTCCTCCTACACTCAAGTATGCGTTTCTTGCAGGACCCAAAGAGAGATTTCATGTGATCATTATCTTGAAATTAACTACAAACTAGGAGTCCAGGTTGCTTGAAGTTCTTGAGTGGAACCGCAAGGCCACTGGCTGGACAATGTCAGATCTCATGGGGATTAGCCACTCTCTCTGCTCACATAAAATATATGTTAAGGATAACGCGAGACCTTCCCATGAGATTCATAGGAGACTAAACCCCAATCTCCGGGAAGTAGTTAAGAAAGATATTGAGAAATGATGCAAAGCATGGTTTATATACCCTATTTCTGACTTCAATTGGGTGTCCCCGCTTCATGTTGTTCCGAAGAAGTCTGGAATCCAGATGGTCACCAACGAGGAGGGGGTAGAGATCGTGACACGAGTACCCATGTCGTGGTGTGTCTTTGTCGACTACAGGCGTCCGAATGCCACAACCAAGAAAGACCACTTTCCTCTACCATTCATTGATCAAATCTTGGAGAGATTTGCAGGGAAAGCGTTCTTCTATTTTCTTGATGGGTACTCTGGCTATAATCAAGTAGCCATCACTCCCGAGGACCAGGAAAAGACCACATTTACATATCCATTCGGCACTTACACATTTAGGCCCATACCATTCGGGCTCTGCAATGCCTCGGGCACATTTCAGTGGTGCATGATCGTTGTATTTGCTGAAATGGTGGGCAACTTCCTGTAAGTATTCATGGATGACTTCTCATTCCATGGTGATTTTTTTAATACACGTTTAGCGCACTTGGACCGAGTCCTCGAGAGGTGTAGAGAGGTCAATTTGGTAATCTCCTGGGAGAAAAGTCACCTCATGGTGATGGAGGGTATCATATTGGGGCATGCCATCTCCAAAGAATGGATGTTGACCCTGCCAAGATGGATGTGATCAAGAAACTTGAACCACCAAGTAACATTAAGTCAATGTTGTCATTGTTAGGGCAAGTCGTATTTTATCGAAGATTTATTCATGATTTTTCAAAGATCGCCCGCCCACTGAATGATCTCTTGGGGAAAGACACCGAGTTCATTGTGGATCACAAATGTCTAGAGGCCTTTGAGCTCATGAAAAAGAAAATCTATGAATCACTGATTTTACAAACTCCCGACTGGTCTCTTCCCTTTGAGATCATGACTGATGCATCGGACTCCATGGTCGGGAATGTACTTGGACATAGACGTGATGGGATACCGCTTGCCATTCACTACGTGAGCAAAATTTTGGATCATGCACAGAGAAATTATACAGTGATTGAAAGGAAATACTCGCGATAGTTTGGGCCCTAGAAACATCAGATCATATATATTGGTCTCCAAGGTGATGAATTTTACTGACCACACAACAATCAAGTATCTAATGGAAAAGAAGGACACAAAGGTGCGTCTTCTGAGATGGATCTTATTAATCCAGGAATTTGATTTGGAAACTAAGGATAAACCTAGAATAAAGAATGTTGTCACTGATCTCCTTTCCCGGGTTGAGCATAATGATAATCCTGTGAACCAATTCAAGAGACCTTCCCAGATGAGTCAGTTTGTGCTACTGACTCACTCCTGTGGTATGCCAACATGGTAAACTGTCTTATCTCCAAGCAGGTTCCCCAGGGTTCGCCTAAGAGCAGTATTGACAGACTAAAGTCGAATTTGAGTAAATACCACTAGGACGATCTGTTCCATTTCTTTGAAGGGTCGGAGGGTGTCTGGCGAAGGTGCATTCCTTAGGAGGAATACTAGAGTGTCCTCACACACTGTCATACACTTGAGGCTGGAGGACACCATTCATGAAATAGAACCGTGCACAACGTACTCCAATATGGTTTTTACTGGCCGACCTTATTTAGAGATGCCAATGATTCTGCACGGTAGTACCCAATCTGTCAGAGAATGGGAGGGATGGTTTGATATAAAGATGAAATGCCCATTCAACCGATGATTTTTTGTGATGTTTTTTACACATGGAGAATTGATTTTGTGGATCCCTTTCCCAATAACAATGGACATGAGTACATCTTGTTAGCGGTTGATTATTTATTAAGATGGGTGGATGTTATCCTGAACCTAATCATAGATAGCAGGACTGTCTATAAATTTATCAATGATTCACATTATTGTGAGGTTCGGTATTCCAAAAGTTTTAAATTCTAACGGGGTAGCCATTTTGCGAACAGAGAAATGAGATCATTGGCTAAGGAATATAAATTCCAGCATAGATTAGCCAATCCTTACCACCCACAGTCTAATGGCATGTTAGAGGTTTCTAATAGAAAGGTGAAGAGTATTCTTCAGAAGTTGGTTCGTCCTGATAGGAAGAATTGGTCTCAGCTTTTGGACCATGTTTTGTGGGCCTATATTATAGCCTATAAGAGTCCACTCGGTACTTCACCTTTTAGGATGATCTATGGAAAGCCATGTCATTTGACTGTAGAGCTAATTCACAAATCAGAATGGGCGATCTAGAATATTAATTGGAGTTTTCAACTTGGGAAGCTGTATCGTGACTTGAATCTGAATGAGCTAATAGAAATATGAAACCAGCATATGACAACAGTGTGATCACAATGACAAGGTCAAAAGATGGCATGATAGACACATTAGTCATAAGACATTTGTCCCTGGGCAGAAAGTATGGTTGTTCAATGCCCAGTTGAAGATTTTCATAGGAAAATCAAATCAAAATGAATGGGCCTCTACATTGTCATAGATGTGCACAACAATGGAAGTGTTGATATTGCTGAGCTCAAAAGATGGTGCACAACCTTTTCCAGTGAATGAGAATTGTTGAAACCATATGTAGATTCTAAAGAACAATAAGCCCATGTCAAGGTCACTAACTTCATGCAGAGCGAGCACATTGAAGACTCATCAGAATACCCTACATGAAGAAAAGCAGTCAGATACAAAATGTATAGATCATCTTTATTCTTCACACATTCCAAATGTACATTCTCCTTATTTATTCGCCAAGATTTCATCAGACCCCCGCCCTTCTTCCATACCTAGGCTGACCAGAGCCTAAGTATACGGGGACTTGATGATCCATTGTATATACTCTCCTCATTTATCTTTCCCTTGTCCGCCTCATTTTTCGCCCTTCTTCTATACTTAGACTATCCACAACCTAAGTATAGGGGGCATGACGACTTCTGTTTTTCTTTTTTTCGTTCTCTTACGCTTAGCCCGAACTATGTCTTCTCTACGCTTCTTGTGCTCTGAGGGCATATCACTCGCTAACTGTAGTGGGGTTTGTATATATTCTATATATATTTTACCCATAGCTCGTACGTTCGTGCAAGTCTATATTCTTATTTACGGGATGTGTAACTAACTTAAAAAAATTAAAAAAAAACAACGTTGTGTTTTGTGCAATTAATACTGTGTGTGTAACAAAAGTTTTAAAAAAATGCCTTCCTATTCTTTTTTGCATCAAAAAATTCTCTTGCTTTAAAAAAAGGGGCATTAAAAATCTCATTAAAAAAATAAAAAAAAAGAATTTTTCTTGCATTTCACATGTCTGCACTTCATCCGACACTACATGCACTTGCATTGGTAAAAAGTCCTTGGGTTCTGAACCAAGTTATGCAGAAACCAAGAGTGGTCTTGACTTGACCATAATCCACCTAATTTTCAGAGGAACTTCACTGAGAAAGAGGATTTTAGAAGATTCTGGTCTTTGACTTAATTCTTCAAGTTCCACATGATAATGTCCAGAATTTTGCTCTTAGTGTCTAGCACGATCGCCTCATTATGGGTACGACCTTTGAATAGGGAATTAATCTGTACTCTCACACTATGCACTTAGCTCAACTCAGACGAGGCGTTGGAAGACTGTGTGAGTCTCTTTTATGGTATCATGGACATCTAAAGACCAGAGTATGGGTTGAAATAAAGCTTCGGATAAGGGATGGATGGCCGGCCACAATTTGTAGTCACCAAATCATGTGCGGAAAGAAAGATTCTATATCCATAGGGGCACAACAAGATCCAAACAGAATTATCAAAAATCCAAACAAAAAGAAGCCAACTGCCGAATAAATATTTGACCAAAAAGGTCCAAGCTTCAAAACAACCTACAGATTTTGGAGGAGACTTGGCTAAACTAGTCGACTTCAAAAGGAGAGGTGACTACACTGGTCACCCTCCAATTCTTTTCCCCTTCTTCTAAAAATTTCTCCCTCTTTTGATTGTGAACACATCACGACAAACCTTAGAAGGAAATACCTGACTCCTCGAGGATGAGTTATTGAAGGAGGGGTTTGCATGGTAGTCTGACATTCTTGATGGGAAGAGCTAAAACCTTTCACACACATGAGACAGTTGTTCAATGTTCATGGGCTATGTTTTGGGAAGGGGATTGATCTAAGATGACTTCTGAGCCGAAATTTTGACAATGATATGTCAAACTTGGAGGTTGTTGATTTTAAGACCCTAATTCTCACAGAAGTTCCGCCAAACTAATAATCCAAGGGTCGGGTCTAGCTCCATTTTCACTTTTTGCTCATGGTCTTGGTATGGAACCCAATCTCATTTCACCTTATTTCATTTCTTTAATTGCTCGGGGACGAGTATGGTTTAAGTATAGAGGGTTGATGAATATGTGATTCATCACTCTAAAAAAGATTAATTAAGCCCAGTTTCCCAAAATTCATCAGCATTTTATCAATTACCTTGCATAATTATCATTCATGCATATGTAGTTAATAATTGTATTTTATCATACATAATTGCATAAAATAAGAAGCCAAAAATCTCAGCCCAATCGATATGTAAAATAAGCTAACTACCTTGATTTTTAATTAATTCATGCTAACTCCAAATCACTTGAAACTGCCTCCAATATGTACATATTACTAACAAAAATAAAGAAAAAATACAAAAAAAATCATTGACAAAAATAAGTGGTCCAGAAACCCAAACCCTACTTTCAGGATAATGGGACTTAAATGTCGATATCTTTGATATGCGGTGTCTGATTTGATCCTTCTCACTTTTGAACTAATGTACATTCAATTGCCTTCAAAACAAGACTAAGTTCAAGTGAATCGGAGCTCATATGTGAAAGTTGGGTTTTGGGACTCTTTTGTACATTGTATATTTTACCCGATTTCGACCTATTATTTTATGTACATATTTAACTATTTTTATTTTATTTCATTTTCATTTATTTTCTTTGATAAAAGTTTTACTAAAATACGCAAAAATCCAAACCTAAAATAAAACCAAAATCAAAGAAACTAACCAAGTATGAGTGTTCACTAACAGTCTGTACAAAAGTCATCTTTTTCATACTTTATTTTATTTCTTTATTTTCTTAATTTATAAAAATAAAAAATAGAATAATGTGTAAATATTTGTCTTGGATTTTATCGTATTTTTCTATTTTTTTATCTTCATTAAAAAAGGAAAAAAAATAAAACCCGCAAATCAAGGAATTCGATGTACATTGAGTACCCCAAAAATATCACTTTGTGCAAATGACCTATTTCAGTTTTGGTATCTTCATGAAAGTTCTAAATCTCATCTAGACAAACAACTTTCTAAAAGATTTTTTTTGATTTGAGGTCGTTTGCTATTTCTTTTTAATTTTTCTTTTCTTTTATTTTTTAAATTTTCTGGAGCTGACACATGGCAGCTCCTAGAGCCAACACATGTCACTCATTTTTTGCATTTATTTTCCTTTTATTTATCAAAAAAATTAAAATAAAAAATAAATTGTCACATGGCTCATTTGGGGCCATCTGATCTAGACCGATCGGAAGACCCTCCATCCTCTCCTTGCTTCCTCGATCAACCACCACTCTTCCTCTTTTGTGTCACCACCTCCGTCGCGGATCTCTTCGCCGCCTTGCCTCCTTTGGATCCCAATTAGATCGCCACAAATCCTATTCGATCTCACCACCTTCCATTGACGCCCATCTTCATGTATCTCCTCCCAATCAAACCCATCACCAATTGACCCTTCCAAATACGTTGCCTCCCCTCGACTCTCGCCGCCGCTCTCATAGGTCCATCCCGATCTCATCAGCGATTTCCTTCCCAAATCACCGTGAACCACCACCTACCCCTCCCCTATTTAACGCCAACTCATCCATCAGAGCCATTATCCGTCGCTACGCACAACATCGAGGAGCATCCTTCATCAGAGGCGGTGAAAGCGCCTCCTGGTCCTGCTCTTTCATGAGGCGTGATCTGGGTCCTCTCAGCCCAATCGCAACGCCTTCGTGTCTGCTCTGTTCCTGCTCCAACGCCGTCGAGCCTCCTCCTAGGTATCCCCTTCTCCCCCTGTTCATCTTCTCCAACCGCCTCTGCCTCTCCTATCTACTCCACCCTCTTCGTTCGTTGCCACCCAAACCACCTTCCACCCCTCGCATCTCCTCTCCCTTATCCACCTCCACGCTCCTCTTCATTCCACCGCCATCGAGTGAGGGTTCCGCCCAAAATCCATTGCTCCGCTCTGGCCTCACCGACCGTCGAGCCTTACACCTTTAGGAGACCAATCCTCCATGCTTCATCGATGCCTCCTGGCTGGAGCCAGGAGTCGACTTCACCTCCAATCACCTCGACATCAGGTTCGCATCGCCCCACGATGTATCTCCTCTTCCAGGAGCTTCGATAATGCCACCGACATTCACCGCTTCATCGACAAAGGACCAGAGCTCAACCCAGCCTTGCTCTTTATCGGTTGTGTTCTGTTCCCTCCAAGAGCCATCAGAGGATATTGTGCCTCCGCCCCACACCTTCACCGCCGAAGACCCTCTCGACCTCTTCAAGTGCCTGCAGCAACTCCCAGGCTTCACTGTCGTTCGCCCTCGACAACTGTTGGGGAGCCATCACGCCAGCAGAAGCCCCGTTGTTCTATAGCTCCTCCACCCCTCGTGGTCAAGCGCTACTCCCGAGGCCCTCCCCATGTGAGTCGCACATGTTGGGAGGGACTTGTGCAATCAAGGCCCCTGAAGATCTGTGTAAGTCACAAGACGTCCCGCCGACCAAGGGCATGTGCTTGACATGTGACCCCTTGGGAATTTTTCATATATACCCTTCCGAGTCTAAGTAATCTAACCCGTACCCCTGTACTGCATTTCCTAATTATATTATTATTGTCATTTGCAGTCAGACCCTTGTATTTCCTCTGTAACTTGAATCTCACTTTTTCATCATTTTATTATTTAAAAATTAAAATCATGTCCTTTAACTAATTCTCTACATTGTGGCATGCTTGTTAAATTTTTATCTTTGTGGTTGATTAATATTTTTATGGAATCTTGCATATTTTGCCCCCTTTACACTCGAATATTCATATATAATTAACCATCGCTTGAAAAGTTGCCAAAAATTCACTGATCATAGATTTAGTTGTATTTCACATTGTGCTAAAAAAGAATTGCATTTGCATTCATCATTTGCTTTAACAAAATCATTTTGTATATTTAAAATATTTAATTTTTAATAGATATTAAACTCAACATTTTTAGGGTTTAGGATTTTCAAGGATATTCATTTACTGACCTATCCTGAATAATTTTATTTCCTTGAAATAAATAGGTTTAATATTTATTATAATTAATTATTGAGATTCACCTTGTTTGCATTCATTAATTCATTAAATATTCGTATTGCATCAGAAAATTCCAAAAAAATTACAGTGCATTTATTTCAACATTATTCAAATCTCAGCCAAGTTTTGTAATTTTTGACATCGTTTGTTTGAAATTAATTTTAGTCTTTAAAATTGGTCTGTATTTGCATTCGCATTCAAAAATTGCCTTAAAAAATACAAAAAAATCTGCTTCAAAAATCATGCACGAATTTTGATAGACATTAACCAAGGTTGTTCCTTTGCCTCCTTGAGTTTGACTCTAAGACTTGTCTTGGCTAAATAAGCATCGAACCATTTCGATTAAAATTGAATTAATTAATTAATTAAGTGGTTATTTCTTGATTGATTGTAATTACCTGCCTACAACGAATGACACATTTATTTATTCATGCCTTAATTCCAACAAATTAACAAGAGGGTCTTCTGGACTCGTCATGGGCCTCTAGTGTGTGCCACGCCTCCTGAGGCTAGCCGTCCGCTCGAGTTTAGCCCCCACATGAGTTCAATCACGTGATTAGGCAAATTGCAGTGCTTTGACGCCATGTTTCACTAATTGTAGATAGGTCCAGTACATGTAAAGTGTGTGATTCTTGGGAAATTTATATATAAGCCCTACTGAATTATTATATTTGCATTTACATCCCTTCGTGTGGTTAATTTGCACTTATACCCTAGAGGCTTGTAAATATTGCATTTAATCCTTTATAGACCTTTTAGTTAAGTATTTTGTGTATTTTTCTTGAAATTATGCCCTTGACTTGATGTGTTAATAATTTTTGCATCCTTTATCAAAATTTATTGGAATCAATGTCACTTTAAAGATCTTTTCATGTTGTTTAAGGTGTAAACTCATATCTCTGTTATGTATTATCAATAATAAATTAAAATTCTAAGAGAAATATTTGCCTTAAACTATGATTAATTGAGCCATGATTCGCATGTTAGTTAGGTTAAGGTGTCCTTGATCCCCTGATTTGCCTTTGTTACTTAGTGTTTAATCAAGAACCTTGTATGATTAATGTTGATCATTAGTTCTTGTATTTATGTGACCTTAAGGAGCTAAATGGGTTAAGTGATTAAGGGACTGAGTAAGTGACATGTTGTTTTAACATTAGATTACTTAGCTTGTTGAATAAGGTACAACTTTCATAAAGGATGTTTGAATCATTATTTAAACATTTTTGGCGAGGGTCTAATATATCCTCACAAGGTGAAGATATTTACGCTGTGGCAACCGCTCACTAAAGGTGATTCGGACAACAATTAACCCACAAATAGATCAAGCAAAGTAAAGTAAAATGTGGAATTAAAATTCATTATAACTCTACAAAAAATGTGTATAGGGCGAGTAATATAAAGGTTGAACACAGGGAAAAAGAGGAATAAACAACGACTAAAATTATTTTGGTTTTTATAAATATTTTTTTATTTTTAGCGGGTCCTTAATATTTATTTTTTTAGAATTTTTTAATTTTGATTTTTTTGTTTTTTTATTTTAAGATATATATTATGTTTTCTGGTTTTTAATTTCCTTTTCTCTCTTTAATTAGATATAAAATAAATATATGAATAATATTTATAATATAGATAATATAATAAAAATCCAAAATAAAGATAAAATTAGGGAAAACCCTAAAGTACAGTCTTTTTTAAGTTTTAAACATTATTTTGATAATAATAATAATAATAATTTAAGTAATTATAGCTATATATAGATGTAAGCTTTAATATTTATAGATATAGCTATAAATACTAAAAAGTATGAAAATAAAATATTTTTATATTTTTATATTTTTATCTATTTTTGTATTTTTCTCATAATTATGTTAATTGTTTTGCATTTTTTATTGAATAAAAATGTCAAAATAATGACTGAAAATAATATGCCAAATTGTTCTGGAATTTAAAGATGGCTAAATAGCGTAAAAATTATCAAAACTAATTTTAATCTATAGTAAATATAATAAAGAAAATTAAAAAACATAAAAGTAATTTTTGGATTATTGATTTATTATTATTATAAGGTTAGAAGGGTTTTGCTATTTTTATTTTTCTTTCGAATTTTTTAGTGATTTTCGGTTTGCAGCTATAAAATACAATAATAAACTCTCTCTATTTTTTTTGGAATTTTATAATTTTTTTTGTTTTTAAAACTAGACAGTGATAAAATGCTCTATTTTTTATTTTTAATAAATATAAATATATAATAAATATCTAAATAAAAATATATGTATAGATATAGTGTAATTTTTTACTAATTTTTAAAGTCTTAGAGCTATTTTTAAAAAACGTAAAATCAATAAAAAGAAAATACAATCTTGTAGGGGTATTTTTGAAAATATAATAAAAGTTTGGTTTTTTCTCGAACAAGATACAAAATTCCAAGGCCAAAAGTGAAAAATCCCAAATATCCTCAATAAAATACACCCACAGGGATACACATGCAATTATACAAGGGGGCACCGAGCAATTTTTACCAAAAACATTACATACAATATTAAAATTTAGGGACTAAAATGAGATACAAAAATCCCATGGGGGCCCTTGCAAAAATGCATGCCCACTCACGCACACATGCACGTGAGGTGATGTGGCGAGGGACCAAAATGTAAATTATAGAAGTTGGGGGTCTCACTTGTAAATTTTACAAAAAATTATAACTGCAGAAGAAAATTTTTACACTGAAAATTTAAATACAAAGATATATGGGTATTTGGCAAAATTACCCCCATGTGGTCGATCCAACTTCGTAGATGATCTCACTAATCCACATGGTGCCTCCAAGTGCAGCGATACTAGTTCGATGATCGACAGTTTAGATCATATCTCACCACTAATCTTACGGATTTCTGATGGAAGATCCAACGGTCAATGAGCGACCTAGAGCGAGTTCTTAATCTGACGGCTAGGAGGATGCTTGGAAGAACACGGGAAGCACTCTCCTCCTGCGAGCTTCGTTCTACAAAATCTCATTGCTCAGTCCTTCTCCTACGTTTCTGAGGGGCTCTACTCGTTCTTGGAAGGGTTCTATAGTCCTAGACAGCTTAGAGGAGCCATGGGTTCTTCGAAGCCTGGTGTTGTTCATGAGATTCAAAATCACCTCATTCAAGGCTTTTAAGCCTCAAGACCTGCACAATTATCTTGGGAACAAAAAAGAGAGCGATCTTGAGGCATTATCTAGTGGAGAGGAGCGATGAGGGGTCGGGCGAAGCTCTCAGGTGAAAGGTAGAGATGGGAGAACTGATCTCCTGATCTGGGAGAGATCAGTGTGGCTGGAGGTGCCTGGAGTGCAGGGAAATGGATAGGGAAGAAGATGGAGGTGTTGGGGGTCGTAACGAAGTAGATAACGATGAGAATGAGGGGCCGGAGCTGGAGCTCCAGCGAACATTTTTTTATGCGAATTAAAATATAATTAAATGAAATAAAAGGTGAGGATAGACTATTAACTAAGCTAGGAAATGAAAAATGCAAAGAAAAAGAAGCGCACCTGCATGGAGTGGATGGGAGAAAAAGTTCTCAACGGAAATGGCCGACGGAGCTGGATCGACTCAATTCGACACCTTCCTTGCTTGCTAAACCATTTGGGATGTTCTTGTTATCACCAGAAACCTAGACCACGCTTAGGATTAGGGTTTGGATTGGTTGAAGAGGGATCAAAGTCAAAATGGGGCAAGGTAGACGTATATGTACAGGATGTGGTTCGAAAGTGGATTCCGTTCGAGGTAATGATCCATTGATCGATGTTTCATGTGCACATGGGGGAGCAAAGAGCGAGAGGCAAAAGTTAAGAAAGAATCGAGTCGAAACAATGAAATATTCAATGGGAAAAATCGAGGAAGTTAATGGTTCTAGTGTCTGACATAGTAGACTTAGGGAGGCCGGAGAGTTGACCGAGGTCAACTCAGACCGGGCTCCCATTGGTCCATATCATCTCACTAAATGACAAAACAGAGGGAAGATTTTGTATTAATTCAAATTAAAATAATATACGACTTTATTAATTTTTGTTTAAAATAAAAAATGTTTATTATTTAATGTAGTATTTTATGATGATTTTTATTTAGTTTTACAAGTTAATTTATTATATGAGTCACTTTTTATAAGTATAAATACAGGAATTTTTACCTATGTAGTATGTATTTTATTCTTATTTTATATTCTAAATTTTATTATTTTATCTACATGTTATATATATTTATAAATTATTCAAATAAATATAAATATATCTTAATGGACTTTTTTGAACTAATATGTACACTTAAATAAATAGGTGTATTTAGTATATAGGTATATATATATATATATTTCATCTATGTCTATGAGTAAATTATTTTATTTAAATGTGTTTTTATTGATTTTTTTCTTTAATCTAAGTAAACATATGTATTATAAACACTATTTACAAAATTATAAAAATATGAAATAGTGAAAAATATAAAGAATAAATAAATTGATCATCATTCAGGTATAATGTACAACAAGAGTCCAAATCGAACTTTTGCAATAATTCCAAAATAAGCAAAATCTCCTTCATTAAATAGTTAATTAAAAGTTATATGAAATTAAAGGCGATTTTGGTGAATTTTGAGTTCATATAGAGAAGATATGGGCCTATGAAATTGAGATTTTGGATTTTTATTCTGAGTGTGCAGGGCATATTGAGCATTATTTTTATATGAAATAAAATTTGAGTTTTTCTATGTATTTTTATCTACAACTTTTATGTAAAAAGTTTACTGGTTTTAGGTATAAACAATAAATAATAAATATGTCCTAAAATGGATTTATTGATGAATTGAAAATTATGGTTTTATTGTATTTTTGACCCTCATCACCCCTACTTTATTCCTTGTCGGCCCGGTCATCATGATGGATAGGTTTCGCTTGGGTCATTGAATACATATGGTATTTCATTTCCTTTCCTTTTCTATTATTTATTCTTTTATTTTGGCTTTAAATGTAGTCTTTTATATAATATTTATACTATAAATAATGGATGTTATTTTTTACAAAATAGTGCAATTTATATGCATTTTTAGATAGGGTTTAAAGGCCAAAATGAAAGAATAAAGGTGGAGAAATGGGAATTAATCAATCATTAAATTGGATCACTCATTAAATCCAGAGCTTAAATTGTGAGTGTTGTATAGTCATGTATGTTTTGTGATGTGTTAGCATTTGTGATTATTTTGTAGCATAATATAATCCATATTAGAAAATCCCATAAAAATCATTCATGCATTTTGTGTTGCATATTTCATAACTTGATCTAGGTGGCTTCGTAGAGTAGCCAATAGCACTTATTAGGACCCGATTATATACCCTAATAAGTATTGCCCATGTGTTCAACCCTGGACTTATCTAAGAGAAATTAGACCGAACCACTCATCGTGAAGATTCTCACTCAGTTTCTAATAGATCCATTTCTGGTCGTATTACAATAAGCCTATTTTAGAGTAACTGATTAGGGACTCATCACATAGTCTTGAATGCATATGTGTTGAATGTACATGTAAAGGTGGTTTTTTCCTAATCTTCTGGATCTATGGATACTTTGTTGTAGCAAGAGTACCCATCAAAAAATAGAAGAACTCTTTCCCAACAAGTCTCCAAAATCTGATCAATAAATGGCAAGGGAAAGTGATCTTTATTGGTTGCGATGTGTTGCTATCTCTTCTTCATCCTCGTTGGTGACCATTTGAATGCCTGACTTCTTCGAGACCGCATGCAAAGGGGCCACCCACTTGGAATCATAGATGGGTAAATGAATCCAGCTCCACATCACTTCCTAATCTTTTTATTGACATCTTACCTTAGGTTTTGATTCAATCTCCTTGAAATTCATGGGAATGTCGACTATTTTCCTCAACATAAATGTGGTGTGAATAAAGAGCGGGGTTTATCCCTATAAAATCTGACACAGTCTAATCTATTGCCTTGCAGTTCTTCTCTAACACCTTAAGTAGTCTAGACTCATATTCAACAATCAAATGAGAACTAATGATAATATGAAATCTCTTCTCTTGACCTGTAAGGAATGTATACTTTAGTATAGGAGGAAGCAACCTCAACTCTAGCAATGATGAATCATCTGGAAAATCGGGTTTCACCGCTTATGAATCTAGCTCTGTGCTTCAAAGTGGTGGAGATACGCATATGTGCTTGCCACCAACACTGCTATTTTGTGAGTCAAATCACCAAAGAAACTTGGTAATTCGTCCAAGACCTCATCCAAGTCAAAATCCTCAACCCTTGACTGTTCCGAAGGAAAGGGAACCAACAGGTCCATAGGGAGCTCTAGGTCATCAAGGGAGTAGGGTGAATCTATAAATAAGCTCTGTAGAACCATGCAAACTGCATCCTGAATAAAGTCCATTCCATATGAGAGAGTCTCACTGTGATCTGTGGGAGTCTAACTCCATGGACCGACTACCCATATCAAGCTGCACTCTACCTCAAAACATGAGTAATTTGTACTAAATTCTAAATCAGTTCTCTATCACTTCGTTTACTTCATCTCAAGTTCCACCTCTCTGCTTGGACAAAAGAACTACATCATTCATTTCTGATAGTCAAATACAGGACCGGGGGTTCTGAGGAAATGCCACCCAAGAATGATATGTGACTTTATCCACTACAACAGGTTCTCCATATAAAGGACCATGAAGTTCACCTTGTAGTCTTGTCCCGATATTGAAATGACAACATTCTTAACCTACCCCTTAGCTCGATTTATGGATTTATCATTGAACTGGAGTATGAATCATGATTAAGACCTAACTCCAGTCGATCATACAAGGCTAAAGGTAGTAAATTAATACTTGAACCGTTGTCTAAGATGAGTACTCACAAATGATATATCATCAATCAGACTCAGCATGTAATGTGCATCCAAATCTCTCTTCTTTGTAGGTAACCGTTGGTTCTTGATACGTGAGGTGGTGGTGATCGTCAAAAAATACGTATACTTGCTGCTCCTCATTTTTGTATGTGACTTCTTGCATACTCTAGTAGGAGTGCATCTCTACTTCTTGTATTTCACAAATCTTTACAATGTAACTTGGAATCTAAAATTCTATTGTCTACTAAAGGTTTGGTAATGTCTACTGATGGTACATCCTCCTCACTTGAAGGTGCAAGGTCCTCCATAGACTCTGATGTTATGTCTCCATATTGTGCTCCTATGCCCATTTTCCTCTCTCCACTGGCTATGAATCTCCTCGTCTAATGATAATGATCCTCATGTTGCATCTGGAGATGTTGGTATCCTCCATCCTCTAAGGTCTCCTCAGGTGGATCCTTAGAGTTGTCCTCCTCCATGTCTCGTGTCCAATCAGGTATGGCCACGATCCTTCTGTTCTTGGGTAACATATGCAGAATATCATTGAACAGAAGGATCTCATGCTCAGATTTAGGTAGACCTGAGTAGTATAACTGATCACCATGCTACACCTATGTCATGTTCAGGTTGTTGGGGTTAGTCTGAACCTGGGCAGGAATGTAGGTAGAAGGGACAGATCTCTCATCCTACCATCGGTATAGATGGTTTATGTCACACCACATATCCTGAATATCATTCATGTAAGAATGGATCTCGTTGAGAGTCTGATGTTGTATATCTGTAGGGACAAATGAAGATGACTCCTGTAAACCTAGGTATTGCCTAGGTTGTCCAAACTGAGAAGATGAAGAGTATCATGACGACTAGCCCTAATATGACTACTGTTGTGGGTATCTCTGAATTGATGGGCACTGCTATCCCAACTGGTAGGACGTCTGACATACATATGACTAGTGTTGTTGTTAATGGGAGTGGGAGAATCCCGGGCTTGGCTGTTGAGTAGGAAGATGTGCAGGGGTGAAGCTAGTGTTGTAGAAAGTAGGGGAACACTAGTAAGGTTATCGATCCCCTACTCCTCCCTACCTGGTGTCCAGGTCCTGAGAGTAGAATACACCATTCACCTCCAACACCTAAGGAGGCTCTTATACTGCTATCTCAACAGACGGATCATGTTGTGAAAGATGAGCAAGGAGTGGTCATCTGCCCATGTCTAGGGCCCTAACATTTGTTTTCCTATACATGATGAACACAATGAACATGAGCAGAAGTCGTAGCCAAGGCAATTATCTTAGTCCTAGATATCCTCCCTAAAAGTTCTTCCATATGCTTCAGAATCTTATTTAAGATCTCCAACTCTAACACACGTTTGGGGATCTGCTCAACCATTATCAACTTATCAGCAATGATTCACATGCTACAAATCATGTCCTCAGCTAAAACCACTGCAAATTTCTTCCCCCTTTCTTTAGATAAGAATGAAAAAGGGGACTCAGTATAAGCCATGCCGGCGACCTGGGAGCGGCTTGTTTCTGCAATTTTTTCGAATACCTTCCATACAACATCCGCTCCCCTAGATGTGTAGGTGTCTCCATACGCAACATTAACCAAACCCTGCATCTCAGGATTCACTCCATTGTACAACACTTGGACCAAGGTGTTGTCATCCAAATTATGACATTGACACTTCTACATATTACCTTTGAATCTCTTCTAAGTGTCACAAAATGGTTCATTGGGAAGGTCGGAGAAACTGGTGATTCATGTCCTCATTTGATTAGTTCTATTCACAGGGTAAAACTTTAGGAATAGGTCCTTGAACTATGTATAGGTAGTTACAACCACCCCTAAGTTCTTTAGCCAATAATCTTCCTTGTCTCCCAAGGAAAAGGTAGGGGCTTTGAGCCAGATGGCTAACCCTAGGATGTCTAAGTTATCGTAGACTGACTCAAAGTCCCTAAGGAATGTGTATGGGTCTTCATGTGCATTCCTATTAAACATTGGTAACAAAGATAAAAAATGCAGCTTCAGCTTGTATTCATCATCTGGTTGAGCTGGACTTAACCAATTTAAGTTTATGTATTGTCTTGGATTATATGCATCGTCCATATGTGCATCTATACATACATTAAGCTGGCCTAACTGTGTTGTGACAATGCATTTTGTTGCTAAGAAGCAGCCACACTAGCAAGTATCATTTGTAAAGGGTTGTCACGTTCCTCCTCATCTTGATTCTTTTTTTGCGGCATCTTTAACGAATCTTGAAAACCTTCATCAACAAAAGGGTTGGAGTTCGATCTTCTCAAGGTAGTGGAAAGTAAATCAATCTCACTGAGGTAAAAGTCCTCCTCGGTAAGAAGTGAAGAAAGGAAGGAATTGGTCAGGATATGGTCGCTTCCTAAGAAAGAATTGTGGAATCATAAATTAAGACAAGAGCATTCTTGAATCTAGCAAGGTCCATGAAAAGAAGGGGTTGGACCTCGGAAGATGTGATATTCAGGAGATATAATGAGAGGTTCACAAAGTCCAAAACAATATGACCAATTATCCATATTGAATTCAATAGAACGTGTACTTAGAGCATGCAATGAATCAAGGAGATCTGGTATACTACGGTGTACTTGAATGTGTGGAATAAACTCACAAAAAACACGCGTAATGCAAACCCTTTGATAATTTCACCAAATTTACACGTAAAGGCTGTAAGAGTTTGGTCGAATTTATCTTATTAATATTAAGTTACTCATAATCCAATCTTTCATATGGTTAAGTATATGGAGTCGCCTTACACATGGCGGTGCTCCTGTATGCTCTCAATCAATGAGGTGATCTTCTCAGGATGCAAGGTTCAATATCACACACCAAAAGAGATACATAGGTGTATACAACCAAAATATATTTCTAAGGTTAGAGGCAACCACTTGTAGCTCCCAAATCTACAAAAGTTGGACTTAGAGACTTAGGGTGGAAGTCCAAAGATTTGGACTCCAAGCTTAGGGATTCGTCCTCACCCACTCTTTCTGGGGTTAAGAACTTGTGTCTAATGAGGGATTTGCTCGCCTATAGTACAGGTGAATTTTATTCCAAGTTTAATTGAATCTTAACTTGCTTAACAGTCCCACTTTTAAGTTAAAGTTATCACTTAAGATTAATGCAAGATTATCATAATTATATCGCCTAATATATTGTCTTCAATTCCTTTTTAATCTTAGGTTGTAAAACAAGTAAGGAATATCAGGAAAACAAGAATCCAAGAAAAAAATATGATGATGAATGATCAATAAGAAACACTTATAGTAATCCCCATCTCTCTACACATGGGAGGCTTGACAAAATATATAAAATCTAGCTATATGTAATTAATTCGAGAAGACCACACTCTAATAAGAAGTTATATTAGTAGGAAAGATATCCAATTAATTTGAACTGAATTGAACGATCTTAGGTGCAACTATTAATGAATCTTAAGAGACATGAATCATAAGATGTCAAGAAATGTTTCCTACTTTATGATTGGACATAGGCCAAATGACCAAAATTTATCTATTTTAAACGAGTGTCAAATGCTAAAAATTGCCACTCAAGTCGAGTCCTCGAGGGTACTCGGCACAACATAACACAAAATAAAAGAATAATAAGATGCCTTCCTTACACATACAATATCTTGATCAAGAACTGCTGTAGACAGGCAATTAATTACAAATTACAACATAGTTATAATAAAAATTACAAATTAAATAAGCTAGATAAATCTCTACTAAAAACTGTTGATGTGGACTATATTCAGCTTGAGCTCCTAGCTCATTGCCTCCACATCCCTTAGGTAGCCTTCTATTTCGCATGCCCCACCACAAACAACAGATGTATTAGATAGTTCAGAGAAAGAAAAAATCTAGCTATGAGAAGACAAATAACACAACAAGCAACTCAACAATAGAGAAGTGTAAGTAACAATACAACAAAATCTAAATTACACACAAAATCACAAGAATTGATATTTACACTTAAATAAATCTACTAACGATGCTAGGTCCTTATAATGGTGTCATCTGATGAATCGCTAAATGACTAATTTAATATCATTTTGTTGTCATATGGTTGCTTAAACAATATATTAGAATCGAGTAGAATCTTTGTGAAGAGTGACTCGATTTAATTTTTTCTGGGTAAGTCTAGGATCGAACACAAGGACACGACTAATTATTTAATTAAATATAGGGATTAAATATTTAATAAAATGATTAATTAGTAAAATCTAGGTTCAAAATGAAAAATAAGATGTATGTTTTTAATTTATTTTTCAATGTATTTTTAATTATGAAGAATAGAATGATGATTAATGCACACAAAATGATATAATGCACAAACACACGTACAAGCTCAAACAATACAAATATGCTCCTGATTTAGTGATTAATAAAAATGAATTACTTAATCAAATAATGATTCTAATTAACGTCAATTAAATTCTACAATGCATCAACTTTAATCAAAGCATCACTTATTAATTGAATACCGTTATCAATCACTCAGTAGCACCTAGATCAAGGATTATTCGGGAAATAAGAGTTCAAAAAATAATTAGTACATTTCAATATAAGATTTAAGATCCGAAGCTAATCAGGATTTTTATTGAGGAATAAATGGGATTATTAGGCACATTATATATTTTATTAAGTCATAAAGGTCAATCAAATTCTCTAATTTTTAATTCAAAATAGATAGAGAATTCTAGACTAATCGATGCACCATATGAAAGAGAATTAAAAGACCTTCAAAACGAAACTGATTTTATTCTATTGATCCGAAAATGAACAAGTTATTCAAGTTTGAGTGCAGGGGAATAAATGCAAAATAAAACTTCATAAACTACAATAGGTCCAAATGGGGACTAAAGTGCAATTATTAAATCCTATGGGGTGGATCATGTAAAAATCCTACGTGGGGACGTATCTGTAATCTTGTAAACCCGATAGGGGTTTTCTACAAATTACCCGTGCCCACATGCATCTAACACGTGATGTTTGGACCCATGCAAAATTGGAAGTAGTGGGCAGGAGCGCAGTGTAAATAACTCACGAATCACGTGTCATACACATGGGGAGAGGCTTGGATACAGGTGTGGGCTATGTGGCGCGCACTCGTGCTTTGAGTGAAGGCTCGAATGCTCCAGGACTGAGATTAGAAATAATGATATGGAATCAGAACAAGGCCATCTAATCAACCGCATCAGACGACATCTGCTATCTCATTTCTCCCCCTTTTATGTGGCGGCGCTCTAACGAAGCTCCTGTAATGGCCAAATGGCTCCTCTGTGCACCTCTTTCTCTATAAATAGTCCAAATACATTCTTCTTGATCTGGCAAAGATTGTGAAGGCTCAAAGATGATGAGAGAACCCCTGAAAGGCCCTATCGATGAAGAACCTCCAACGAAAAAGCTCGAGATCAGAGATCTACCATATTCTCTTCTCAGTGAAGTATAGGGAGTTCCTGCATGTGTTAGTTACCAATCCAAAGCACTATGGATACTATCAGGAGTGAACTAAAAGGTTTAGGAGATCCATTCATGTGGGATGATTAAGGGTTGATGCGGTTTTTCCCCGAGTAGAGAAAGAGATTAATCGGTGAAAAGTAAGAGATCTAGAAGGTGGGTGAGTGAACAGATGGCTCCGCGAAGATGGGTGAACCACCATAAGTACACCAATGAACTCCGATGGGTGAAGGAGTGTGTAAACGTGCATGCAGAAATAAAGAAATAAGGAAGACAAGAAGATTGAGAACCTTGCCTGGAACGAAGATGAATGAAGAAGGTGACGAAAACGGTCTTGGAGTGGAGTTCTATGAACTCTGATCATTGCTTCACGTCATGGCTAGAGGACAAAGCTCGAGCAGCACCAATCGATGGTTTGCAACATGGAACAACTCCGTGGATCTTGCTGGACATTAGCCGACCATCGTCGTGTCTCTCTCACACTCTAGTTGTCACTAAGGTAGAGGAGATGCTGGGGGTTTGGTCACACAATGGGTGGATGTGATTGTAGAAGGCAGAGGTCGAGTTTTGAGTGAAGAAAGGTGGTGGATGTATGTGGTTTTTGGAGTAGTTTCAGCCGCCTAGAATGAAGATGTGAGGGAGAGGGTGTTCATGGAGATGAGAGCGTGAGAAAAAGACGACAAGCGAATCATATGGCATTAGAGGTTGGAGGATTATGCACATGAGGTGGTTGGGAAATTTGAGAGAAGATGGGTAGTTTTGTAGTTGCTGAAGAAATGGGGCGAAGAGGCGCGAGGTAGATGAAACACAAGCATCGTCTAATGAAGATCAGATGGCCCTGATCAGATGGCCCTGATTAAGGCACATGTGGGTGGTGGTGATGCACTCTAATCATCTTTATCAGAGGGCTTATATCTGAGCAGGTAGGATTTGATGTATGTCGTCTGATCAAGAAGATTAAATGGCTAAGAATAGGGGGGCGCTTAACTCTTAAGAGCCAGGTGATGTGGAGTGACATGATTGGGCCACATGGCTCAATTAGAAAAATTCAATAGACAACAGTCATTGTAAAATAGAAAATAAATTGTTAGAAGAATAATTAGAAAAAAGGGATTTTTACCCGGTAGACCCTATAATCTTTGTCAATTACCTCTACGACCTTTGAAACATCCTAATTCCTCCCTCACCCTCGTAAACTTGTTAACCTTTACCCTAAAAACTCTGTGATTAACCCCCATCCATTTAACCGTTAAAACTAACCGGATTTTGTTATCTTCTTTACATGATACTCATTTTATCTATCAAATTTACGGCAAGTGCCATTCCCTCA
>JAZKJV010006633.1:0-35110 GCA_037367405.1 Ottelia alismoides | reverse complement strand
TCTGATTGACTGACCTGCGTTTGCGGTGCTGCCACGAAGAAACGCACTAGACCGATGTTCGCATTGGGTGGCGAATAAGGTACCCAATTTGGCGCTACTTACAAGAACACACAAAGTCTTACAAATCCAATTTGTCCCCCATAGGGGGATGCAGTGCTGTCAGCATTAATCATTGCAGACATTGTCTTCAATTCACCCACCAGGACAACCCCAAACGCATACAGATGGTTACTAGTGATTGCAGGTTCCGGTTAAGTTTGCCAACCAGTGCATTACTGTATTCTGTGTGGCCGACAGGACACGCAGATACTGAGGCGTTTGTTTGACTGCAACCTAAAGCCGCCATTCCCGACGACGACAACTGAAGTGTGTATCATGGCGTAAAAGCATACGGTCCCCGCTAACCTGCGTGTGGGGCTGGCAGATACGTGCCATGAATTGGCGACTGGACGCTACACCTGTGCCTTGGTTAGTACGGAGTTCTGTGATTGGCGGACGCGCCGGATTAATTGCAACGCAGTCATGCAGTGCCATGTTCGGGAAAGTAAGGCACGGCTGCAACAAAACTCATACCTGCAAAACATGTTTGATATGCGTGCACACATCCGCGTGCAGAGCGATGGCACCTTCGAGTCGTGCAAGTCGCTGGCTTTCTCAGGGGGTTGGCTGCGCTCTTACTTGTCTACTCCGTGCTTCCCTGGTGCACGGCGGCCGGATCCGATACCCTTCCAGCACCGGGCGGTGCGCGTGGTGGCAGCCCCGTTAACGGCGAGCTGTTCAGCCACATTGACGGGGCTGGCATGCCTGCAGATTGGCGGCCTCATCCTGCGTGCCTCTCATCGTGGCGTGATCAAGTGGGAGCCTTGCCCATACCGACTGCCTCCACCAGAAGTTGCCTTTCAGCAGGGTGAAAGCCTGGCTGAGAGCTGGACTCAGCGGCCACGTATGTCGATTGCCGGCGCGACTCCTAATGGCCATGAACCTGTGGGACCTGCGTCCGATGCTGCGATGCCAGCAAACTACCTGCCAAACGAACCCTTCCGGGCATCGTTGTCTGGTGCTGACGTGGGCGCTGATTCGTCGGCCGCAGCCCAGCAGTACACATGGGCTGTGAAGCCTCCGTCTTCCGGCAACCTAAGTGGCGATTTTGCCAACGTGCATACGCAGCAAGGCCGCATCGTGATCAACCCGGAACAGGTAAGGCGCACGCTTGCTGCATGAGGGCATAATGCCCGCTAGTGAGTCGATGCCCTGTACCTGTAATGCAGCGGGATGGGACCCAGCCACCATTAAGGGGATCGACCAAGCGTTGACGTTCGGAGCGGGGGATCGTCTTGTACCTGTACCTGTACAAGCATGTCAGTAGCCTGGCTTCATACAACATGCTCATGAACAAATAGGATAAACTTAATGGGGAGAGTGCCGTGCGACCATTACCCATTGGTCATCGTGCGTGCATTACCCGTTCGTCATGGTGCAGGGCGGATCAACGCCGCAGTATGAACGGTGGTTATGGCGTAATGAGGAGTCCGCAGCCATCAGTACTCCTAATGGACTGGGCGCCTGATCCAGCAAACACCACAGACGTTTTCTCGGCATACATTGGACCGCGACGTTCTCTGCTGCAATGGGCACCGCCCTGCCTCCTACTCATGCCGGTACGTGTCGGCAGTATATGCATATCGGCAGCTGTGACCGGTGACCGCGGTACATACTGGCTCTTCGAGGGACCGGTTCATAATGGTGCTAGCATTTAGACGCACCCTTTCTGCTGCTGGCTTTCCGGCGCTCGCTGCAATTGCATGAGCTGTTCACAGCAGTTTTGTCCACCGGCTCGCCCGAGAGACAGAGCAGCGCCCAGCAGCGCCTCACCTTGCAAACCTTTGTGCGCGAGAGGGCCGCAACTGGCATTATTGCCAGCGCTGGATCACCGCTTGCCTACCTTGTCACGGGTGGTTCAATACTACTAAACTATCCCATGCACATGTCTGCTTCGCCGTGAAGCACGCACAATCCTTGTTGCTGCCGGTGTCAGGATGTGTGTTACGCAAGGTCCTCTGGTAGTTGGGACCCAACGTGGAACCCGTGCGCTAACATGATGTTGCAGGGTGCAGCCAGATGCCCAGATCTGTGGTTCAAGGTGCAGGTACGCCTACATGTCGGGCGCAAGTCACTATGAAACATCTTACCTGTCAGGATGTACGGCGACGGTGGCGCACAGTACCATAACAATAATAATGATGAAAATAATCTTACGCAGCGGTCAAACCGGCGTGTGTTTTAGCTGCCGTGTCGCACGAGCATGTCCCGTGAGATTACCGGTTCTTCACGTCTGCAGAAGGGGGGCTGCGCCTGATGACAGACAGCAACCACCAACAGACGTGCCAGAAATCTCTCGACCCTTATGGGGATCGAACCCGAGACCTCTCGGATGCCAGCCACCTCCACGGACTTATGTTGTGGCAAGGCCTCGTCCAGTTTTTCCTTCCACTGGCGGGAGATCGCGCAAACATGAGTTTGCAGGGTGCAGCCAGATGCCCAGATCTGTGGTTCAAGGTGCAGGTACTCCTTCATGTCGGCGCAAGTCACTATGAAAACATCTTACCTGTCAGGATGTACGGCGACGGTGGCGCACAGTACCAGCACTACCAGAGCCTATCGTAGAGCACAAGGCCACCAACCTATGTGCGAGTTTTTAACGTTCCGCTACCGGCGACACACCGGCTAACCCCTTTACCTTTGTGAATAACCAAAAATAATAATGATGATGATGATAATGATAATAATATAATACTAATAATAATTATTATTATGTATGATATATGATGATGCTGATAATAGTATAATAATAATAAAAACAATAATAATAATAATAATAATAATAATGATAATAATAATAATAATAATAATAATAATAACAATAATAATAATAATAATAATAATAATAATAATAATAATAATAATAATAATAATAGTAATAATAATAATAATACTAATAATTATTATTATTATTATTATTATTATTATTATTATTATAGTTATAATAATTATAATGATAATTTTACGCATCGGTCAAACCGGCGTGTTTTGTAGCTGCCGGGTCGCACGAGCATGTCCGTGAGATTACCGGTTCTTAACGTCTGCAGCAGGGGGGCTGCGCCCTGATGACAGACAGCAACCACCAACAGACGTGCCAGAAATCTCTCGACCCCGATGGGGATCGAACCCGAGACCTCTCGCATGCCAGCCACCTCCACGAACTTGTGTCGTGGCCTTGTCCAGTTTTTCCTTCCACTGGCGGAAGAATTTACCTTTGTGAAGTCTTCCGTGACACAAGTTTAGGATTACACTTCAGTTTGCGCCACAACCGTTGTGCGAGCACGGCCAAAGTGTTTGTTCAGCTAAAAGGAATCCCATTGAGGTCAATGCTTCGATACCGTATTTATTATAATCGCAGTGGTTTTTATTCATATCATTATGTTGTTTTTAGTATTGCCATTTTCATTTCTGTTATATATCATCATTCTTATTGTTATCATTTTTGTTGTTATTGACTATCAAATTGTTATAAGTATATAATATGATGTTAACCTGAATGGCTACCGCTGACGGCCGTTTTGGTGTTTGGATTACATGTTTCCGCTGGGGCCACGCATACAGTGCGCGGCCTCGACACAAACGGTAGAGGAGATGAAGATACGTAGCAGGCAGGGAAAGGCTAACTCACGCGAAAAAACCGCTGCAAGCGCAGTGACCGGGCGGGGACTTGATGTCGTTCAGCAGCGCTGAACGAACAAAACAAGATACAGGCACAGGCGCTACACGCCCCCATAAAGGCAACTGAAGTTGCACAGCCCTGAGGACTAGGCTGCGGCAGGCCAGGCCGCATGGTCTGGCCCTGCCCTGGGCTACACCCTTATGGTTAACCCCACTTGATTACACTAAGTTAGCATTAACCTGAATGGCTACCGCTGACTGCCAAGAGAAAAGATAACAACTCACTTATTGAAGTACTGCGCGCAAACACGGGACCCCGACCCGCCGCCAGCCGTGCGAAGAACAATCGGAGGCGCGGCGCTGCGAGCGACCCCAAAATCAAGGTAGTGCGAGCGCAAAGCGACAGAAGCCGGGGACCAACCACCAAACTCTCAATCACTTCCATTGGCACCCCCGATGCGCGAGCGGCGGAGGCACCGCAACGGCGCAAGCTATACAACGTGTGGGTGTCGGACTTGTTGTCGTTCAGCAGCGCTGAACGAACAAAACAAGATACAGGCACAGGCGCTACACGCCCCCATAAAGGCAACTGAAGTTGCACAGCCCTGAGGACTAGGCTGCGGCAGGCCAGGCCGCATGGTCTGGCCCTGCCCTGGGTTACACCCTTATGGTTAACCCCACTTAATTACACTAAGTTAGCATTTATTGTATCATTGTTATTGTTGCTATTGTTTTTATCATTATTGTTTCATTACGCTGAACCCACGCCCGCGAGTGCGACGGAATGAACTCCTACCAGCGACAAATAAAGCGACCACCTACTAGACCACCAGCTTAACCAGTTCGTGCAGTGCCACACGCTTTAACGTCTGGGCTAGGGGGCCTGCCCTGCAGAGCCTAGATCTACCACCACCGACAGCCAGTGAATGACACTGCTGAATATGCTGAACAACCACCAACTCGACGGCAAGGAATAGCCTCACAACGGTCCCCGTTCTACCTCGATGGGGGCGATGGCCACTCTTACGAAGGAGGTTATAGTCCTGCCTTCCCGACTTCCCGCATGCCCTTGGGGCATACCCTGCCCCGTCTGCATTGGAAAGTCACACAGTCCGGGTTCGAACCCACGACCTCCAGAAGGCAGTTGCCGATTATCTTTTTTCAATGGGCCTACCTTGGCCAGGGTCCTACTGCCGGGGGGTATTACTTTCAAGCTTAGTGGGTTTAGCCTTAGCCACAACAAGTAGTAGTTGCGTGTAACGGCTATAACGGCCGTGGACCTGCCGCACAAAACAAGTGCTAGCCAAGTTGTGTGCCGCGGTATTCTATAGGAACTGTTGTTGCAACGCGGCGCTGCAGTTATTGGTTAGGCAAGCCCCTCCCCATGTGCAGCGTTTGCCCACGTACCGGCAAGAGTGCACGCATGTGTGCAGGCGTATGCACATGCATGCTAGATACGCCGCTCCCAACCTGTTCCGCCGTACCATCTCGTACCATAAAGGTCATGAGCTGAATGGGGCTAGATGGCTGGAAAGGGCTGGGTTGTTGCGTGTCGGCGTCATCGCACATTTTGTGGCCACGGGGCCGCCATATGCTCCTGCCATGCATCTCAAGTGGCCTAGTGATTATGGTATCAATTAGGTGCTATCTGATGGGAGCGTGTAAGTGCGTATGCTGTGCAGTTGCAAGCCAGATGATGGGGGCCCTGGTGTGTAAGCGCACTTACTACACTTACTCGCACGTTGTCTGGTGGCTGGATCAGTAGTTCGTAAGGCTGCTCCATGCTAGCCTAGCTAGCCATCGTGCCCAGCCCCCTTAACACACGCGGGTCTGACCCAGCGTATTGTTATTGTTATCATTATATACTCGCACGTTGTGCGATCGTGTGAGACCCCTGCATGAATGCTTCACAACCGCCTTGGGGTTGAAGATGTTGTGCGACATCTTCCGGAGTAGAAGAGTTATCATGCCGCATTTGTAGACGTTGGCAGCAGTATGGTAGCTCAACCCCCTCACTGTACGACTACTACATGCAGGGTCCCAAACAGCATGTGTGGACGGACGGAGACCTACCCTGGCCAGCCGTGTTCGGACCGCACGTGAGTGAGAACGCACACCCTGGAAGCTGGGTAGATACCCTTTGGGTGTCGTCGTAAGATGAGCACTACGTGCGAGTCCATCGTGCCAGCCCCCTTAACACACGCGGGTTTGACCATGCGTACCATCGTTGTTATGATTCTTATTGTTTTTATTGTTGTTATTATTATTATTATTATTATTATTATTATTATTATTATTTATTATATTATTATTATTATTATTATTATTATTATTATTATTATTATTATTATTATTATTATTATTATTATTATTATTATTATTATTATTATTATTATTATTATTATTGTGAGATCGCACACACTACACGTACAAATGTCGGTACTGGTTTGAACGCCATATGGCTAGCTAGCGGACTTCTTCTTCTTGTTATTATTTTATTGTTTTTATTGTTTTTATTGTGTTTATTATGCCACGACTTGCGTTCGTGTAGATCGTGGAGGTGGCTGGCATCTCCATCGAAATCAGAACCTTTCTGCCATGTTAATACTTGGCACACAGCCCCCCTGCTGCAAACGGTAAGACCCGGTAATCTCACGGAGAAGCGCGTGCGACCCGGCCACTAATGCAGCAGGGCACTGGGTTCTAAGGCAATCTGGGCTGCAGTGCGTGCCCTGGCTGAGGGCTCAAGACTCTGCAACTATTCCGAAGTCCTTCTAGACCGGCTCCAGATATTCCTAGTATTCACCTTGGGCTTGTGTCTTGATCATAGAAGTAAAAGGGAGGCTTTACCCTTGGTTATCGGGATTCACCTTCGGCTCTGGAGTATCTGGAGGTGTTCAGGTTTCATGCTGTAAGACCTAGGAACGGGGGGATTATACTGCGGGAGGCCGCCGGGACTCGAAGTCAGGACCGGGCAGGGCCCCAGGATGGTGGATTCGAGCCAACCAGGGCCAAAAAGGTCCCAAGCGCCGTGCCGTGCAAAAGGTTGCATCATGGTCTGCTCGGGTATGGGTCCGCAGGAATCGAACTCGGGTCGGGCACACCCTCATGCACTGTGCCTTAGCTTGCTTGCTTGTGCCCGAACTTCGGACTTGTCAATTTGAGTCACAGGGTGATTCAATGCTCTAGAGTGCAATGTAGCAACAGACGTGTGGTTTCACCGCCGTGACCCATATCAGCGAATTCTCGGCGATGTTCTCATTGTTTCAGCGGTCGGCTCAGACACCAGCAGGCGCATGCCTGATGTACGATGATGTACGGCAGGAGTAGCAGCCCGCCTAGCTGTACGTACTGTATGTCTATCGCGTTCACACCCCTTTCCCCCGGGGTGATGATGCTTGATTTCCATCCTGAATTCTCCTATGGCGGCTGCGGCGCCTTCCTTGATCATGCTGTGAATTGGTTGTATGTGGCCCCCGGCGCCCTATTTGGGGGGGTCATTATGCAAAATCATAAGTTGAAGTAATAATGTAATGAAGTGCGGCGAGGTTCAGAAGCCCTTCACAATAGCGCGCGCACACTACTGTACTGCACTGCAGATGTCGCGCCGTGCGCCGGGACCCGTTCGGGGAGACAGGCCTCTTTTTTCGATTTGACTTACCCCATGATGACTAAAGTGCTGTCTACACCAAAAAATGGAAGGAACTGTGCGCCGAGGCGGTGCAATCCTTGCCAAACGGCACAAATGCATTTACAAACGCTGCGGTATGCTGCACTCGTGTGCCGGGCCCGCCTTGGGTACGCCGTGGCATTCTGCAGCAGCAGTGGACTTATCTGACTAAGATTACTAAAAAGTGGAGCTAGAGCTGGAGCAGGAGCTCAAGGGAGGAAGGGACGTCTGGACATCCGACTGAGGGTCGTACGACAGCGATTAGACAACTGCCATACACTACTGCACAAAACTGCGCTTGAGTCTACTAAGGGTGGGGGCAATTAGGCCTTAAGCAGTGCTCGCTGGACAGCGCCTATTCAGCCTAATACAGCGGTGTTGCTACCCACCTGCTGTCTGCGTGCAGGTGCTGCTTCTGGCCGTAAGTATGGTCCTCATTTGTATCACACGAAGCCCAGATAACCCCTGAGATGCTATGGTCCATCGCAATACGCCTGCTGTGTGGCTCACTGATGAGGCAACCGCACTACCCGGACGACTCAGCCGTATACCCACCGCCTTGCGACAAGCAGGGCTTTGTCCTGCAGGCTGCAGTTACTGCACGGTGTCTTGCATTGTGCGCCCCGGCATTGATGGGGTCTTGCCCGTCATACGCAATCTACGCAATCCTCTAAGGCCCTCCTTCACACACTTTCACCAATGCACATGCATGGACGCTCAGCGCTGCTGTGCGCACTATCTCTCTCTCTCCTGACTTGGAAAAGGTTACCAGCCACATTCCGGTCCGCCGGCTGCTTTGAGGGCTGTCACAGTGTGGCTCACAAAGCCTGACAGGCGATCACCTCCAGGGTGCAAAAGGGTACTCCGTTCAACGGCGGGGATTTCCCGTTGCCCGTAGGTTTAAGTGCTGGAGGTACGTTACCATCGAGGCCAAGTCCTGCCCTACAGCGATTTGTGGAACCATACAAGGGAAGCGAGTGACAGTGCCGCGAGATGGAGCAGCACGGGTGAGCGAGGGGTTGCTACTTCTTGAAGATGCGCGTGTGTGTTTGTGTGTGCGGCACCTCAAAGGGATTGGCAACCGCAGTCAGCTGCGTGTACTGTCAGTCTTTTGTATGGCGAGCCGGTGCACGGCGCATCCGTGGACTAGATACACGGCAGGCGGCGGGCAGTTTGTGTTTTAGCATACATCATACCGTCGGCTGCTTTCAACGAAGCTGGCAAGCCGGTAAGCTGACGGCAGCACCACGGAAAGCTACGGCACGCAGTCTTGACCATGGACGGACGTCGAGACAATGCGTGCTTCTTGTGGCGCAGAACTTCGACCTCTTCAGCCTGATGACGGCCGAATGGGACTACACGTAAGATGGTTGGCTGAGTGCGGGGGTGTTCTGCTAACGTTGTGTCGCTGTACATGGACCCCAATAACACCAATACCCGGCTTTAATCGCGGTAAGCAGCCTGGATACTGGCAATGTTACCATGTAGCGGGGGTTTTGCTAGGCTGCAAGCCGGATGATACTGCAGCTTTGATGCCACGAACACCTCCTTCCACTGGAAGTCGGAAGCTGATCCGGATCACCCACTCCGCGATACATCGCAAGCAGTTGTCGAACTCTCCCCCCAAAGGTCCGAGACGGCCAGGACTCATAGTGCTAATGTCATTGGTGACATTGCTATGGATCGGAAGGTTGCGAGTTCGAATCCTTGAACCTGCAACTTGCGGGGGTAAATGCCGTCCTGGGCATATTTGACCACCCTTTATCTCCCGCCAGTGGAAGGAAAATCTGGACGAGGCCTTGCCACGGCATAAGTCCGTGGAGGTGGCTGGCATGCGAGAGGTCTCGGGTTCGATCCCCACAGGGGTCGAGAGATTTCTGGCACGTCTGTTGGTGGTTGCTGTCTGTCATCAGGCGCAGCCCCCCCTGCAGCGGCAGTTAAGAACCGGTAATCTCACGGACATGCTCGCTCGTGTGACCCGGCAGCTAAAACACACGCCGGTGTGACCGATGCGTAAGATTGTTATTGTTGTTATTTGTATAATAATAATTATCATTATTAGTATTGTAACTACTACTACTACTACTATTATTATTATTATTATTATTATTATTATTATTATTATTATTATTATTATTATTATTATTATTATTATTATTATTATTATTATTATTATTATTATTATTATTATTATTATTATTATTATTATTATTATTATTATTATTATTATTATTATTATTATTATTATATTATTATTATTATTATTATTATTATTATTATTATTATTATTATTATTATAATTATTGTTATTATTATTATTATTATTGTTATTATTGTTATTGTTATTATTATTATTATTATTATTATTATTATTATTATTATTATTATTATTATTATTATTATTATTATTATTATTATTATTATTATTATTATTATTATTATTATTATTATTATTACCACCCTTTGAGGCGGGGGCTACGCTGCCAAACAGGCGGAGCGAGTAGGCGGAGCGGAGCATGCCCGTAGCCGGTTCAAGCCGAGCATGCCGGCGCCATGACCGAGAGCATGGAAAAGGATGGTACCAGGCGGATTTGTAAAGCCGCAGAGCCCTGCTGACGGCTCATCACCTCTGGCCCCTTAACACACGCGGGTATGACCCAAGCGTAATGTTTCCCCCTTTTTGTCGAACTCATGTTACGGAGGCTGGGTAGGCTGCTGCTCGACGATGTAGGCATTCGGCATCACTGTGCTATGCACCCTTGCACCACCCGTGCAGCTTGTGCAGCAATGCTTAGCTGTGTTGGAGGGCACGGCACAACACCATCTGCCGTCACTGCAGGGTTTACGTTAGTGCGCAATGCAAACCCCGGGGAAGCAGCTTTACTGGACCCGGAGGGTTCTACCGTGGTAGCGACGTGTCTGTTCCTTTGTGGCTGCCGTCCGCACAGGGAGTACCGCTTCAGCAACTTTTTTGGTGCTTCTTCCGCCAGTATTCGGCCACTGTTCGAGACAAGCTGGGCGTATTCGTACAGTAGGTCGACCCTTTAGAATTGCATCATTCATTGTGCGCGACTTCGCCGTATCGCCGCTTGGTAGACGCACGCATGCTAGCTGGTGGCTGGGTAGATACCCTTCGTTGGGTGTCGTCGTAAGATGAGCACTACGTGCGAGTCCATCGTGCCCAGACCCCTTAACACACGCGGTTTGACCATGCGTAACTTTATGATTATTGTTATTGTTTTTATCATTTTTATTGTTATATTTTTTTAATGTTATTAGACGCATGGTAGCTAAACCACTAGGTAGCTAAACAACTAGTTGCTATATGTGGCATATACGTGGGGCACTCATCTCCCGCCAGTGGAAGGCAACACTGGACGAGGCCTTGCCACGACAAGAGTTCGCGGAGGTGGTTGGCATGCGAGAGGTCTCGGGTTCGATCCCCATAGGGGTGGAGAGATGTCTGGCACGTCTGTTGGTGGTTGCTGTCTGTCATCAGGCGCAGCCCCCCTGCTGCAGACGTTAAGAACCGGTAATCTCACGGACATGCTCGTGCGACCCGGCAGCTAAAATACACGCCGGTGTGACCGATGGCGTAAAATCATCATCATCATGGGGCACTCCTTTAGAGCCGTTGGGCCTGGATATGGACCTTGACAGGCACAGGTGGCTACATTGGAGCCCACTTCGAACTCAGTGCGCTCGACGTACGTAGCGGATTGCCTTCACACGTCGATGGTCCCGAAGGGCTGTATGTCTGGACATGCCGCTCACCGCAGCACTTCACGCTCCCATGCAGTGCAGGACTGGATACGGCTTTCCAGTTCACGTCCAACTCGCAGACTCGACAAGATCGACGCATGCAGCTTGGGTTCCACGTACGCAACAGCTGACCCCCGCTTGCTACCGACAACCGCCGCCGGAGGCGGCCGGCTGTCAGTGATGGAACAATGCTTAGTGGAGAACGGGGTTGAAAGACGAACGGCTCGTTGCGCTAGACGGCCCTCACTATCATGTGCTGTGCGATGTGCATCGGGCACGTCTGGATGTTCTACAAAAGGCAGAGGCGTTCATGCACACGTCCGACCCCCCGGGGGTCGCACCACGGCGTGGTGCGCACCTCACTGATGCTAAGCATGTGCATGTGTTGATGTAAGCAAACAAGGAAACATATTACGCTGCGGACAACCGCGTGTGTTTTAGCTGCTGCCGGCACGTGCGCGCATGTCCGCGAGATTACCGGTTCTTATCGTCTGCAGCAGGGGGGCTGCATAGGAACCACCAGCGAGAGCAATGATGATGACAGTACGCAAGGGTGACCTCGTGTCGATGAAGGGGGATGGGTACGCTGGGCCCCCCTCCCGTAGTGCGGGAGCAAGGCCTTACGAGTTACCCAGCCACCGCACCACCAGCTACACCAACAGACGGCAGGAAGGTCTCTGACCGCTATGGGGATCGAACCCGATACCTGCTGCATACCAGCCTCCTCCTACTCCTCCACGACTTTAAGCCGTGGCAAGGCCTCGCCCAGTTTCCTCCCACTGCGGGAGATGTTTTTCTAACATGGTTTATGTTATCAAGTACGATGCAGAAGTACACTGACCTCTATGGTTCGCGCCGGGTAGCAGCCCGCAGCATTGCAGAACAAATTGTTACAATTTGTTTGATTTATAGCAGGTGTACATCTATTGCAGAGTGGCGTTGCGTGTGTGCCAGCTGATTGCGATCACAGGCCTCACTCCGTACGTGGCACAGTGCAGCGTAAGTTATCAGGGTACCACACAGCCACTGCGGGTTTTAGCATCCCTGCCCGTTGATTCTGTGCCATATGATGCAAGAAGCCAACACGATACCAACTACGTGTACTACGTGCTTATGGTCCTTCATATCAGGATGCTACTGGTTCTGCTACCATCCTGCAGGAAGCAGCCGTCCAGAGATGTCCGTGCAAGCGCAAGGAAGGCCCTGCATCACAACTGCCTTGGACGTGAGCTTTGACGCATGCGAGGCCTACGGCAGTCGGCGCTGTGCAAGGGTCAGGATCGAGGTGCGGAAACCTGCCCAATCTGCCCTTGTATGATAGGGGACCCCGGGGTACCAACTGAGTGGGGCTCCTACGTGGCGCTGCGACGGGTTGATGACCGACTGCGGGGGGCACAAGAGCTGGCGGCCGCGAGAGCTGCTGGTTGGTGACGCAAGAGCTGGCCGCGAGCAGCTGCTAGGCGTTGGACTGGAGGTCCACGCCCGGTCCCCGGGACCGGTGGCACCGGTGACTATACAGGCCGCAGAAGTACGTTCATTTTGGCTGCTGTAGTGCAGGCGCGCGCCAATCATCACTGTCATGACTGTCATATGTCAACGGGTTCCTTGGCCTCACCTGTGCAGGTTGCAATACCTTGTATCAACTACGCGCCTACTCTTCCCAGGTGGACGCCCCCGAAAACCCTTGCTGGCTCTTCGGTGTCGTTTGTGCTGATGGAGATTGCCAATGTAGATGATATTGACACACCAGCCTTCAGGATGCAGGTGTGCGGTAGGTCATGCTAAGCATGACGCGTGTTTAGGTCGCAATTCAGCCACTGTATTGCGGTGCACTAGTCAGCTCAGCGGATCGCGAAGATGGACAGTCCAGAGCCCCATGCCGTCATCATGGATCCATGGCGCGCCACCTGACGCGCGCGCATGTAGCATGCACACCGTCATGATTGGCGTAGTCACTCTGCACGAGACGCACGACACGTCACAGACAGGAGATGCCCATCCAGGAGTCAGCAGTGCCGACATGCGTCGGAGGCAGGAGAAGTATAGCAAGCGACATTCACGGCTGTGCCAGATTAGTCGGCTGGGTAGCCGCCGTACTCGTCGTATTACTTGCGCCGGGGCCACTGAGGTGCAAACATGCAATGATGCCCCGTTTTGAGTTACACCGATAAAGCCCTTCTCTTGCAGGCCACGTCCTTCTCCAACCTTCGTTTTGAGCCGCCCAACCCTACTGGCGACAACGGTACATTTACATGTCGTACATACGTCGACAACCCGCGATGCGAGTATACACCACCGAGCAACAACCACACCGGAACATACTACTTTGACTTTACTGTACGGGACACCGGTACCATGCTTGAACCTTGGAACAGACTATCCGCGAGTGGCACAGGCTATGTACAGGTCCTACCGCCTCCGACCGTTGCCGATGTAACGCTACAAATCCGGGTCCCTCAGGTGAGCGGTCGTGCGCACCATGGAACCACGGTGGGCAGCTCGTAATGACCGCCATAGCCAGTGCCTCGCACGCAGCCACTCGAACCATGTTTGTTCAAGCGGCTGCATTGAACCTATGCGCATAGACTGGTCTGCGTAGTTGCGGAGCGAAGGCTGGCAGAGATGCACGCTGCATCATCAGCCCAACATGGTAGACATGGTGTGCCTTCCCTTCACCACCGCCGCCGGCTCGCTGTTCGCGCTGTTCAACCCCCTCTCCCTCATCTTCAACGTGTTGCAGCAGCTAGATGCCACGATCTGCCCTCTGCCGGTGCTAGATGGCAGCCAGATCCAAACGCTCAGCGACCTCGCCGATACTCAAACGTCCACAGGCACCTTGCCTGCGGATGTATTCAGTGGCGCGTCGACAATGGTCCAGCAGCAGTACATCACCATCATGTATGACTGACCGCCGTCACAACTAGTACGTGTGCCGCCGCGGCGTATGAGCCTTGCTTTGATCCTGTTATTGCCACCGGGCCGGCCACGGGGTCGGCGGTGCGGCAACACCCCCCTTGCAACCTCAGACGCACGATGATTATCAAGCTCGGGAAGCTATCAAGCGGTCAAACAACTTCCGGCTGCGCTTCATCAGAGACCCCAACGACACAGTCTCTGTGCCTCGGTTCACCTTCTTAACAGACCCCATGCGATCCACAGTCAGGCTCGTCAACAACTTGACTGGCCAAGTAAACGTGGAGCCATATCCCGACGCCAACAACAATGGATTGCAGTCCCTGGATTTCTTCTATTATCAGGTGAAGCTCATACATAGTAGGGCCGCTTTCACAAAGACTTCGATCGTGCTCCCGTCCAAAGACATATGCGATGGTTATTGCAGCAGGTTACGACGCAACCTGCTCGGCTTGCTCCGCAGTAATCGCCCATCGGGTGACGCTGAAAAGGCCTGCGCCGGCAACCAGCAGACCCGCGGGTGCGCCTGGAGCTGTCAGTGCCAATCATACTCCAGCTCAAAAAGCTGACATTGTTGCCTCCGCAGAGATGTACATTACCGGCACTAGGACCACACGGTCCTACCTTGCCATCCGCATGTATACTGTGCAGAACGGTTGCTCTTTGTGTGGCCGGCGCTGCTGGGATGCTTACACAGGCCGTCGTGGATGGTTACAGCGGCTCTGCTATTGGTCGGGTCTTCCTCGACTACCAAAACGCCGACTTGAGCAGCTCGCGTCGCTCAGCCGAGTTCACATTAGCAGAGCTGCAAAGCACTGCACGGCTGCCACCTGTACCAGACGATGACACAACCGTTGTCATCATTCCTGAAGTATGCGGATTTGCGGCACGTGACGTAGTCAGCCTCTACATGAGCAGCTTGTATAATCGGTTCGTTGCAATTTCGTTTCGTCAGCAATTTCTTTTCGTCAGCACGAGTAATGCAGGGTTTGTGCTGCATAACAACGGGCTGGCCTGTTACGACACCTTCCGTCGTCAATGCGTTGATAGGGTGCAGCTGTTGCCAGCATAACAGGTTACGACGCAAAACCCTTGGGCTCGTCTTGCTCCACAATAGTTGCCCGGGTGATACTGAAAAAGACGCACGCTGGCAATCAACAGTGCTTGTTGTTATTGCCGGCATAACGTGCACCACCTTCTTGGTGCGTTAGAGTTTAAAGCCAGCTGCAGCAGCTCGGTGTTCTTACGTCTCCGCCTACAACGTATCTATTCACATTTTTGTTATGTTATGTTACAGGCTGCTACCCGATACGAACCAGAGAGGTCAGGGTAGTTCATTCAGCGCCATCTGGCGTGCGTGAATCAACCGGTGCACAAATCCATATTCACGCTTTTGTGTATTTTGTGTGTGGACGTGCATGCGTGTCATGCAGGCTCAGATGCTGTGCGGGTATGGACGGATCGACGTAGAGTTCGACTTGACCAGGTAGTTGCGGGCGTGTGCGGCCAGCAGGGTGGTGCACTGCGAGTTGTGCCGGCGGCAGAAACCTGGAGAATACGGGGGCCACGGGCAACCAGGGCGGGGCTGTGGCGATCAGGCCCTGTCACCCGACGGGCCTTGCGAACTCCGGCACGGCCTACGGGACCGCCGTCGAAACCTGTCCCGGGAGCGGTCACAGCTTGAGGGCACCTCACCCGGCCAACAACGCCTTGGGCAGGATTGGCACGGGTCAAGACCTCCCGCCGTGGCGCATGCTTTTGATGAAAAGTCTGGCTGAAATCCGGGAAGCGCATCAGCACGACTTGCTTGCGTGCCTGACGCTAAAACAGCCGAAGTGTATCGCCACAGGCTCCTCATCCAGCACGGCACAGTGGCGACCGGTTCGGCATGGAAATGGAAGGGGTCCGGGGAGATGTATACCCCAAGCAAGAAAAATGCTTCTATTTGCACATCGCAAAGAGTAGGGCGTTCGTTTGTGGGCCCATCATGTGAGCGTCCCGATCTACGATGGTACGGTTTTCCACGCCGCCTTGCTTGTGTCACGTGACGGCTCCACGAGGAACCCGGGGCCGCATGGGGTTAGCAATGGCACCTTACGTTGAAGCACAGACAGTGATTCATGGGTACATGCCATGATCTGCAGGAACGCTAATACCATTGTTGTTTCCGGTTGTGCCATATGTATGTGCTGTTCTTTACATGCTGTATGTCAGTATATGCGTGCTCTACCGCCAATAGGACCTTGGCCAAGGCATTCCCATTGAAGCATGGGATAAATGGCAACTGCCGTCTGGAGGTCGTGGGTTTGCACCCACTGACTGACTGACTGACTGACTGACTTTCCAGTGCTGACGGCGGAGGGTATGTCCAGGGGCATGCGGGAAGTTGTGAAGGCAGGCCTTCCTCTTTCGTACGAGTAGCCGTCGCCCCATCGAGAACGAGGACCCTTGTGAGGCTTGTCCTCACCGTCAAGTCGGTGGTTGCTCACTATATCTTTCCTGGAGTCCACTAGCTGCTGATGTTGGTAGATCTTTTCTGTTATGTTATAGGCTGCTACCCGATACCAACCAGAGAGTTCAGGATCGTTCATTCAGCGCATCTGGCCTGCGTGTAGCACCCCAAATTCAGCAAGTGCAGGTGGATCAAACATGCTCATGAGCGTCTCCATATCTTGCTCAAATTCCAAGCGCGCCCGAAGTGTATCACGCAACACAGCATACTGAGGGCACTCCAGAGCACCGTGCCGTTCATCTTCTTGCTCCATCCCCTGGTAGATCTTTAAGGCTCTGCCGCTGGGCAGCCCCCCTAAGTCCAGACGTTGAAGCGTGTGGTGCTGCTCGAACTGGTCGAACTGGTGGTCGCTTGTTAGGCGTCATAAGAGTAACAATACGCTGGGTCGAACCCGCGTGCGTTAAGGGGTCTGGGCATGGTGATGGGCTAGCATGGCGCAGCCTTACGAACTACCCAGCCACCAGGGGAACAAGAGGGTGTGGGGGGCCTAGTCGGCATCCCCTGGGCGCCGCCGCTTGCCGCGGCTTACAGGCGCACATAATAATGATTATAATAATGATGATAACAATGATACAAACAACAACAATAATAATAATAATAACAATAATAATAATAACAATAATAATAATCGTAATAATGATGATTTTACGCATCGGTCACACCGGCGTGTGTTTTAGCTGCCGGGTCGCATGAGCATGTCCGTGAGATTACCACTTCTTAACGTCTGCAGAAGGGGGGCTGCGCCTGATGACAGACAGCAACCACCAACAGACGTGCCAGAAATCTCTCGACCCCGATGGGGATCGAACCCGAGACCTCTCGCATGCCAGCCACCTCCACGAACTTATGTCATGGCAAGGCCTCGTCCAATTTTTCCTTCCACTGGCGGGAGTTACAGGCGTACATATCGTCCCACTAACGGGCTTGTAACCACACGGGCTTGGCCTCAGTGTACTGTGGTGAAAAGCAAGCTGCTGGGTGGTACGGCACCACCGGTGCCAGCAGGGTGGTGTCACCGCTACCAGCCTGTCAGTGTGCTTTAGGCGATCGACGGACTCAGACATCTTGGCATCCGCTCTATTGATGAGTTGCAACTGTTGAAGCTGTTACATGCATATGCACACGGACTTACTGTGTGTAAGAAAAATGACGTACGGACATATGTACGTAACACTTCGGTGTTGAAACATTTCGAGTAACCTCTTGCTCGGCCCCAATACTTACACTGTGGCAGCATGCTGGACATGGGCACTACTGTGCGTCTGGTGAATGTGCAGGTGGATTCCCAGGACAAAGCCGTCAGGAGATGGAACCTATGGGAGAATATCCGTGCAAGATTTGAACGACATGAACACCAAGCAGCTCATATCAAACCACGTCAAGCTGCAGGCAAGTTTCTCATCAACGACCACCCTGCTCTGCGATGCTTGGATGGGCATAGTGAGCGTAGCCGCCACTACTGCGTTACATGGTCTGCCCACCCTTGCAGCTTGACCTCCTGGTTTGCTTGGGGTATTTAGCAGCTTCTGGCATACAAAGGAAGCTCTTGGGTACATATGGTAGGTAGTGCAGCTGCGCTTACCTTGTTATGTTACGTTCCAGGCTGCTACCCTGCTACCCGATGCGAACGGAGGTCAGGGTAGCTCATTCATTCTTACCTTGGCCTGTATTGCACAAGCACAGTCAGGAACGGCGGTAGATAAGAGCTTGTACAGCGCCAGCCGGGCTCCGTGTGCATCTGTGTTGATGCCGGCCGAAGTCATGATAGGTTTGTCTTGACGGAGCAAACCGCCAAATATGCACCATCGTAGGTGCCTGCACGGCATACGCACTGCAAGATCCGTGTTCACTTCATTTGGTTCTAGTCATGTGACTGTGGGTATTTCCCAACTACCGGTGTGAGCCATTGTGACTTACGAGAACACGGACGGGTTCTTTTGAGCTTCGACTCAGGCCACTGCGGTGACCGCACTGTTCGCCCTTTTCTTCTGTTCTTTTGGCAGGTGATGGCCTTTGATGTCGACAGCGGCCCGCCAACCTTACATGGCCTCAAGCCTGAGCAGACCACAGTATGGGTAAACGGGTACCCGACCGAAGCGTCCGGCTTACAGGTAGTACCATTCTCCTGCTGTGATGCTGGAATAGCTGGACATAGCCTTGTAGCAATAGTTGCACCGTGTGAAGGTCCTACTTAGCTAACTTAGAACTGGGGCGCCGGACGTTTTTTGGCCGCTTGCATCGTATCGACCGTGGAGTAAAGCCTGTGTGGATTGCTTGAAAGTGTAGCCGTTAATCACACTACTCACTTGCTGGCCGCTGGGGTTGCTTTGGCGGCAGGGCGCCCCCTACCTGGATTGACTGTCACCGTAAGCCCACCCGCTTGTCGTTTATGTCGGTTGCTGTTGCTTTTGCTGATCGCCTCCGGCGCTGCTAGCTTGTGCAACCACTAAAGGATCTGTCTTCAAGCGACTGGCTGGCAGGATGCATTGACCACTGCGTGGCTCACGCTGAACGAAGGGGACTTCAGTGGCACGCGGTCGTGAGCGCAGTGCTATGGTCCACACCAATGTACGGCCGCCGTATAGGACATGTATATACGGCGTTGGTACGGCCGCATATGCGTCGGGCAAATCAGATCTCTGTTATTCAGGAGGTTGTACTGAAACCGCACCCCTACAAGCGTTCAGTGAGTCCTGTCGGCGGCTGTTCATAAGCCACACTGCTGCCACCGTCAGCCACTCATCACAAAGCATCATCCATCGCACACAGGTAGTGCCAGGGCGTGTATGCCGCCATGCTCGCCAGGGCCGTTTCAATTGTTGTTAAGCGTTCCAGTGCGTTTTGACAACGCCCGTGCATAACGAACATGCAGGGCAAGAACATGGAATGGACTCTGACCACCCTACGGGTTGACTGGGCTTTCCTGAACTTGCCAGCAACACCGGGCACACTCTCACGGCCACCACCACCTGCCAGGAATGTTGTGACATTTGTCAGGTAAGTGTTATGCCATGGCGACTGGGTTAGTCCTTTAGGCTGATTCGTGCAAGCCCATCGAGCCCAGCCCACTCGACAATTACAATAAAGCTACTAAAACAATAAGAAAGTAATCAAAACAAACGATGGTATGAAAATGATCCTATTAACGATTTTTAATCAATGATAAAGCAGTAATGATAATGTTACAGAAACTACATGATAATGACAACGATAATGACAAAATCTTGTTATATGTTCTATACATGTAGTTGTAATGATACTAACACAATGAATGATAATGCTGACACGTCGTCATTGTTATACAATAGCAACATTGGTCTAGTACGATACTTTAACCTAACTTATTAACACAATCATACTGTTAACAACTGGTTTCATCAAGGTAGTTTTGTTATGGCTATGTTATGTTACAGGCTGCTACCCGATACGAACCAGAGTGGTCAGGGTAGTTCATTCAGCGCCATCTGGAGTGCGTGAATCGACCGGTGCACAAATTCAGCGAGTGCACGTGGATCAGACATGTTCATGAGCGTCTCCATATCTTGCTCAAAATCCAAGCGCGCCCGAAATGCATTATGCAAAACACCATATTGAGGGCACTCCAGAGCAACATGCCGTTCATCTTCTTGCGCCATTTCCCGCTCAGCATCACGGCAGAGAAGGCACATCCTGTCGCTGCGTGGTCTACCACGACTACGATTCACCTCAAAATCTATGACGCATAATGTAACGCGCATCAGCGACATCAAGTTCGCATATGGAACATACGTAGACGTGTGCGGCAGCCACTCGAGGCGCCCAAATTCATCAACTGGCGGCACACCCATGTATGCAGAGTAGCGACCGCACATTTTAGGTGCGTCACCCTCTTACGTACACGGGTCAGCAGCTTCCAGGTCTGGATGCTGCCAGTCCATCAACAGAATGCTCCGCATACGGTCCAGCACATCACCCACATTCAGCTCTAGATACGCGTAGTACGTAACTTGCTCTGAGGTAGAGTCTAGGTCTGGCCGCTCTACCCCGAGCTTGTCCAAAAACGTTAACACGTGATGCGCCCAGCAACTGGTATCTCCCAAGAGTGCCATTTCAAGATGAGCACGGAACACCTTATGGCACAGCGCCTCACGCTTACTGACCAGGCTGTTCCAAAAGCGTAACACTACTAAAGTCGCCCAGTGATACTGCAGTGGTAACTGGAAAAGCTCCATGTAAAGCAACCGGTTTGCTGGGCGCTTAGCTCCTACAACAGTTTGCATAAAGCGACGCTGCTCGGCAACCATACATAGCATCTTTCATCGCATCATCAAAATCGGTAACCAAACGGTCGGGCACCCAGACCTGTGCGCCAAAGGATAGCACGGAACGGACGCAGGTGTTGTAACAAAGCATCACGGTACGCGGGACATGCAACTGGCACGCCTTAAGCTTGCCCCGCAGAGAGCCAGCAGCTAGCTCGTTTTCCCGCCGCCAGGAGCTCATTGACGCAATCACAGAACTGCCGGGTACTCGACGCACCGTAGTACAGCCCGAGATACCGTGCACGCTTGGTGGGCATCCATCGCACGCCATTGTAGAAGACGGGCTTCGCCTCCCGTCGTCGTCGGACTGAAGCGCTGGGATGCAATACAAGCAGCTCGCATTTGGACACATTCACCGTCATACCCGTCACATCACAAAACTCGTGAAGTAGGCACAAAAGGTAATTCATGCGCGCCGCTGAAGTGGCAAACAGGTTGATATCATCAGCATATAGCAAGTTGGAAAGCCAGGTGTTCGCGCCCACCGACGGGGCATCGTGCTTGTGTGTGACTGACGGCGGGAGCTGCCTGTCACGGGCCTCAATGTATTCCGCAAGCATTTCAATGAAAAAGCCAAATGGGACGGGGCTAGGCCCATCCCCTTGCTTGACACCCTGCTCGCACGGAAAAGGCTCACAAGACGTCCATTGACTTTGACACGCATTAGCACACGCCTGTAGGACGCCTGCAATGCCGCTAGCGTTTGGCCGTGTACTCCTCGTTCACGCATACGAGTCCACAGCACACTGCGCGGCACACGATCAAACGCCTTCTCAAAATCGATTTGGCAAACATAGAGCGGTATCCGCTTCCGAGCGTGAGAGGCAAGAGGGTGCCGCATCACAAACTGATTATTGCACCGGGCCTAGCCCTGGCATGAACCCGCCCTGAGTGATATGACGGCGCTCAGGCTGCGTGCCCCATTGGTTCAGCCGCTGCATCAGGATGTGCGAGTAAAACTTAGCGAGGACGCCACCAACTGCTATGCCTCAGTAATTGGATTGAACAGTGGCATCGCCCTTTTTGAACACAGGAATGAGCGTGCTATAGTCAAACTAGTCCGGCACATCAAGGGTACTGCGCACGTGCTCAAGCAGTGCGTGCACCACTGGAGCCAACGCATTACCCATGGGCCTTCCTTTCTCATCGAATAGCCGTGCATGTTTATAGCACTCACCAGGCACGCGATCAGGACCACTCGACTTGAAATTCTTGAGACTACTGAGTGCAGCTTCAACTTCGGCAAGCTCAAACGGACGGTTCAGGTCTGCTTCCGCGTCCTGCCTTGCAAAACAGGCCGTAGCTGTGCTCCAAGCCGGATGCAATCCCTCACCGGCGTCGTTGATGCGGTTCAAGATGCAATTGACGCGCTCAGACAGCACGGAGGGGTCGGCAATACCAGCATTGAGTAGATGATCAAAGTAAGCACGCCAGCTATCAACATCGTCAATGGGACATTTTTGAGCAACATGCCCGCTCAACGTGCTCCACAGAGCGCGTGAATCCGTGCGGCAGCGCTCCAGGAACTGCATCATCTCACAAACTTGAAACGCACGCTTTGCGGCACGCTTCGCTCTGTTATAGACACTGCGTTGCATGCGAAACCGTACGTATCGTACGTACACAGCGATACCACCGAGTGCGCCCTGGCGATGGCAGAAGAATGCACGGTAGCCATCAGGAGCAAATGCATGCTCATCATCCCTAGTATGCATGTGTGTTTCTTCGGGCAGTATCACATCATGCTCGGCCCACAGGCTGCGCGCACGCAAGCTGAGGCGAGCGTCGCGCAGGCCCCTAACGTTCCAGAGCAGGAAAGAAAGCTGACCCCTCTGGTTTGCGCCCCACTAAGCGCTGTTGAAGTCATAGAAGATGCGGCGGCCCTGCGCACCGTCGATCTGGATGTCGACGCCGTTTCGCCAGCCTGGGTGCTTGCCCTCATCGCGCAGCCGCTTGTATACCGGGAAATGTGCCCGCTTGAGCTGAAGGCCCTCTTCGGTGAGGTAGTCCCACACCGAGTAACTGTATCGCTGCCGAAGGATGCGCGCCTTCTGCACCATGAGCCGGTGCAGGTTAACGCTCTCCCTGACTTGCATCTGTGTATGTGGATGTATTGTTTTCGCCTGATAGGTGCAGACAGGAACTGGAACCAGTGAGTTACATGCGGTGAATGCGAGTATTGGTGGTTCCTGTCTGTCATCAGGCGCAGCCCCCCCTGCTGCAGACGAAGAACGAACCGGTAATCTCACGGACATACTCGTGCGACCCGGCAGCTAAAACACACGCCGGTCTGACCGCTGCGTAAGATTATTATACCTGGTGGCTGGGTAGTTCGTAAGGCTGCACCATGATAGCCCATCGTGCCCAACCCCCTTAACACACGCGGGGACTGACCCAGCGTACTACTACTACTACTACTACTATTATTGTTATTGTTATTGATTGTAATTACTTATAACTATTATTTATGATTTAAAATAGTAGTAGTATAATAATTACTAATAACTATTAATTATGATTTACAATATTAGTAGTATAATTGATAATACTGCTACTAATGATAATTATTCATAATCATAGTACTAATAACAATTATACTACAAATGATTAGAAGAATTATACTTATACTACTAATAGTTATACTACTAATAATTATGATAAGTACTGACTTTAATTGTTAATCATTGTTATTACTATTACTAGTAATGGTGATAGGTGTTAGTATAATGATAAGAATAGCTATTACTTATAATGATAATTATTACTATTACTGATTATTAGTAATAATAACATTGTTTTTTATGAATATATTTGTATTATTTGTATTGTTTTATTGCTGTTTCGTGTACCTGGTGCCTGGTGTGATACACACACGACACACAATGCACGACGCTGTACTGAAGTCACTGAAGCGCAGCCCGTCACCACCAAGAAAACGGCTGCCTCAAGGTTTACCGGATCTGGGGCGCTGTAGCTATGCGCTGGACTCTGGTTCCCATGTAGTACAGTTTCGCTGCATGCACAAACACAAGGAGACAGCAGGTAGGTAGCAGCTTGTTCCGAGGTTATGAGGCTACCTTAGCTACCTGGACATCAAGCATGCATTGCCATTGCTTGGCCTGTGTTCTTCCATCTTGTAGGGGGGAAGGAAACCCTGGCACGGAACCCTTCTGTACTCTTGTGGGCTGGATGGCACTTACAGAGGCCAAGGCCGTCCGACCCATCGTGCTATTGCAGAACTTCTGCTTCCTACCATTCAGGTTAGCTGGATGCGTCTAGGCCTCTTGGGGAAACGGGCTGTAACCGGAGTCAAAACTAGCCGGAATGCATGTAGTGGCTCGTCAGGTTAGTCAGGTCGACTATGTTGAGCTGTAGGACGCAGAAACCGGGCCGCTGCACCCTCCGCTATCTATGTGCTGACCGCTGACCTGCTGACCTGCGGACCTGCTGACCGCTGACCTGCTGACCCGATATGAAACATCATATCGGGTAGCAGTATTCAACGTAACATGTCGGCCAGGTGTCATGTGTTGATGCGTATGCTGAGCTCCTTGATGCGGCTGCTGTTTACCAATACCAAGCGTGTCTTTAAGGTTCAGCCAACGGGCGCATTACATCCCGCATTTAGTTTTGCTGCAGTGCTTTGCAGGTCAATAATAAGAACAATAATAATAATAATAATAATAATAAATAATAATAATAATAATAATAATAATAATAATAATAATAATAATAATAATAATAATAATAATAATAATAATAATAAATAATAATAATAATAATAATAATAATAATAATAATAATAATAATAATATAATAATAATAATAATAATAATAATAATAATAATAATAATAATAATAATAATAATAATAATAATAATAATAATATACTACTTTCCCAAGCCGGCGACGGTGTCCCCCCGCTGGTAGTTGTGAGTACGAAGACTCGAACCCGCAACCTCCCAATCCATACTGGTCGTCGTCGCCAATCACACCAACATAATGAATCCGGCTGACTCGGACCTTTGGGGGTGGCAGTGAGCATGTACCGCAGATGCCCGATATCAAGGTGCCACTTAAGTGCGCAGTCAGAATGCGACAAACAATAAACAGGTGCTGCCATACCGGTGGTTGATTTACTGTCAAACCTAACATCCTGTCTACAGGATCCGCTGCGATGATACAACCGAGCACTTCCAAAGCTGGATTGATTGGTTAGACGAGCAAGGACTTCCCTGGGAGGCACCTGACAAGTAAGTAGCTACACTTTCGGATTCTAGATGGGTGTTGCCCCTGAGGTCCATGCGAGATGTAAGGTACCAATCACTGTACATTCGGCGCAACTAGTAGTTGCTGTCCTATCAGTGGCGAGCTCAAGGCCCGCTTAAGCAAGCCCGCGGCTCCAACGTACAAGAGACAGACCACCGACCGTTTGGGCTTTTGACGGGAGGAACAGTGGTGGTTGTAGCTGCTAATCGTGCAAGCATAGCTGTTCCATGTGGGATATGCACAACATTAATAACGTCGCTGGAGATATAGCGAGGCAACAGGAATGGATGGGGCCGTCCCAGGACGAACATGTATAAAACAAATGCCATGTATGATTACACTGACCCCATTATTGGCATGCACACAGCCACGCGATACACTCCTGCACTTCCCTCTTCCATTAGCCATGATCTCTGCTTCTTTTCCGCGCTTATCCTCACGCTCGCAGCTGGTGGGATCCGTGGGCTCACATCGACTCGTCAACAGGCTGCCTATCAAAGTTCATAGCGAGGACCATGCTCAAGTACGGCACCGAACGGGTGAACGTTGTTGGAATGGGCTATGGCGGAATGGTTGGTCAGGCGCTGATCCAGACGTACGACGACTTCCTGGATACAATTGGCGAGAAAGGCGGCAGGCCTTGCTCATCTGCACCATCCATGTTGTATGCGAGGATGGGCCAGGTACGGGTCCTGTAGCGGGGCAGCTGCCGTCTTCACGCATCGGCCATGTGAACTTCCTTGAGTATTGCGATGCGCCGTAGGTATGCAACATATGCGGTGTCCATCTCCATAACAACCTATGACGTGCTAAGCACGCATTTGATACTGGCTTGATTAAGTAGGTGTTGCAGGATAACCCCCCAAACGTTCGAGTTGGCCGGGACTCATAGTGCTAATGTCATTGGTGACATCGCTATGGATCGGGAGGTTGCGAATTCGAATCCTTGAACCTGCAACTTTCTACTTGCGGGGGGAAATGCCGTCCTGGGCATAGCTGACCACCCTTAGAGGCGGGGGCTATGCTGCCAACCAGGCGGAGCGAGTGGGCGGAGCGGAGCATGCCCGTAGCCGGATCAAGCCGAACATGCCGGCGCCATGACCGAGAGCATGGAAAAGGATGGTGCCAGGCGGATTTGTAAAGCCGCAGAGCCCTGCTGACGGCTCATCACCTCTGGTCCCTTAACACACGCGGGTATGACCCAAGCGTAACGTTTCCCCTTTTTTTGCAGGATAAACCCTGGCATAAACCGGATCATTTGGTACAGGCGTGCCAATAAGGCTAAAACAAACGCACGTTTCAGCGCGAACAATTGCGTCGCTCACCGGTAGGTACCGTGTATGTCCAGGGCTACTTTGCCCGCGCTGTCTGTCAACACCGCAGGCAAGCCCGCTCCTTCAGCAGTTGGACTACGACTCGCGCTGCACCTCCTACAGCAACCCAGGGTTCTGCAGCAACACGCAGCGCCTACTGGACAGAGCGAAACACGTCTACAGGTAAACAGGCGCAGCAAATGAGGCATGCAGTTGCGATGCACATGTGGCAAGCACGCGGTTTCGCCACGATTGGGTACATTCCCAGTCGGACACGGGCGGTGGTTTGAGGTCGGGACGTGAAGCAAGCACTCCAGCAAAGAGCTTTGTTTCGCGGCAAACACAACTGGGATCCTACTAAACGCCTCAACCTTGTGTGAGCGCAGAGCAGCATCTCATATTGTGTAAGGCCTAAGTGCATGTTGCCAGGGTCCTGATGGAGGGACTGCTGACTGTGTACCTGTTATGCACTCGTGCGATCCGTGTCAAACGACGGGTTGTGCGCATGACGCTGGGGACCAGTAACCCTTCGTTCTGAAGAGCATCCCACGGGCGGACGCATCTTGGCAAACCTCAAGACTGCATGAGTATTATTGCCATCGGAGTGAGCAATCCTCCTTTCAACAAACCATGTTTGGCCCCAGGCAGCATTTCACGCCATAGCCTACATAGCCATAGTCGATGCAGAATAGACAAGCACAAATCATGAGCCATACCTGTAATCGCAGGGTATATGGCGATCGGCGGAACATTGAGCACCTTGTCGCGATCGCATCTCCTTTCAAGGGTTCAACTCCAGCTTACCTGATTGATGCTGGAGTCAACTTGTTAATGGGCGGCTTGGCGGGCAAGGTAGGACCCGCTTCTCAACGCCGTTGTACTACTATTATTGCGCTAACCCTGCCTTTCACCACATCACCGCAAGACCCGGTTGGTCATACGGTTGCACCGCCTACTAGCACATGTGTGGCTAATAGATAGGTTAGATGTAGTAGGTATGCTTGGTGGATCTGAACAGTATGGAGCAGCCATTCGGTGATGGTTGTTTACGCAGAGTGTTGTGGCAGCGATGTGACCATCGGCCGAGTTCGGAGTCATCTAGCTTGCCAGGCCGTTTCACGTGTTCCTGCCCATCCCCCGCCAGTAGGACCCTAGCCAAGGCAGTCCCATTGGAGTATGAGATACTCGGTAGCTGCCTCCTAGGGGACGTGGGTTTGAACCCCACTGTGTGAGTTTCCAGTTCTGACGGGGAGGAAAGTCGGGAAGGCAGGACTGCTACCTTCTTCGTAAAGTGGCCCCCCCAAAGGTCCGAGTTGGCCGGGACTCATAGTGCTAATGTCATTGGTGACATCGCTATGTATCGGGAGGTTGCGAGTTCGAATCCTTGAACCTGCAACTTTCTACTTGCGGGGGGAAATGCCGTCCTGGGCATAGTACCCTTAGAGGCGGGGGCTATGCTGCCAACCAGGCGGAGCGAGTAGGCGGAGCGGAGCATGCCCGTAGCCGGATCAAGCCGAACATGCCGGCGCCATGACCGAGAGCATGGAAAAGGATGGTGCCAGGCGGATTTGTAAAGCCGCAGAGCCCTGCTGACGGCTCATCACCTCTGGCCCCTTAACACACGCGGGTATGACCCAAGGGTAACGTTTCCCTTTTTCGTAAAGTGGCCATCGCCCCATCGAGAACGGGGACGCTTGTGAGGCTTGTCCTCACCGTCGAGTTGGTACTGGTCACTGCATCTTTCCTGGAATCCACATAATCCTCAAGGCTGTTGTTGGTGGTAGTAGGCTCTGCAGGGCAGGCCCCCTAGCGCAAGCGTATGGCGCTGCTCGAACTCGTCGAGCTGGTGGTCGCTTGTACGAGCGCATGCCGTCGCGCTAACGGGCTTAAACCAACGCGGGCTTGGGGCCAGAGTACTGTAACATCAATAACAATAACAACAACAATAACAATAACAATAAGGACTATAAAGATAAACAATGATGAGTAACAACAATACTCATAGTTTTACGCAGCGGTCAGACTGGCGCGTGTTTTAGCGGCCGGGTCGCCCGAGTATGTCCGTGAGATTGCCGGTTCCTAACGTCTATAGCAGGAAAACTGCGCCTGATGACAGACAGCCACCACCAACAGACGTGCAAGAAATCTCTCGACCCCTATGCCAGCCACCTCCACGAACTTGTGTCGTGGCAAAGCCTCATCCAGTTTTTCCTTCCACTGGCGGGAGATTTAAAGTTAGATCATTAAATAAAACATACTTCTAACAATGCAAACTAATGTTAATACTAATACCAATACTCATACTAATACTCAATAATGATGATCGGAATACCAATCATGATATAGATATAGTAATAGTAATAATGATAGTAATGTTCCTGCCCATGAAGGTCAGCAAGGGAAACAAGCTTCGTAGCCGCCGGCGGTCCAACAGTCAGAGACAAGACGACGATTCTGAGGATGAAGATGCCTTTGAGAAAGTTACGGAGTTCATTTCAGAGCTCCTCGACCTGACTCCCTTTCCTGCTATTGCTGAGCAAGCGGTGAGCGCATCGAAGCAAAGAGTGCCAGCTGATACCATGGATGATAGTGTTCTGGCCCACCCAACGCGACTGCACTTTGTATTGATTGCTTCGTGACAGAATCATTTTGTGTGGCGGCCCACGACAGCCGTCTTGTAGGGAAAGCTGCTGGGCGCTTTGCTCGTCCATGTCACGTGGCGGACACCGCTTGTATGCTGAGCGGCAAGTGAGCGTCTGCACATGTGCACTATCTACAAGTTGCGGCGGGTATGACATCGCATCGCAGGCGCAGGTACGTATTCGTTGCTACGTAAACCTCCTCCTCACCTCGGCTGCTCGCACCGCACGCAGGACCCAGGCAAGCTCAATGAAGCTGAACCAGGCGTTCATTATACAACCATCTCCCTCAACCACCAGCCTTCAGGGCAGTGCTTCGGCATACCGCTGGAAGTGTGCATCGGAACACAGTACTCGGGCCCCAAATGGAGCGGCTTGGTCTTTGCCTTGGCAGATCCTCGGGTGATGAAGGTACAACTGTACTTCCTCATTACGTCCTCTGCTCATGGTTGAATGCCACGTAGATCAACGGTTTTCTCGTATCCTTTAGCCCATTCACGGGTTGTGCTGCAGCAGCAGCGGCGGACTTTGGTGCTTGCCTTTGGTTGCCTGCTGAGTTCAGTTCGGTGGCAACCAAGTGCACACTCTTTGTTAAGCCTGGCGTACTGCAGCACACGATATCTGCGTGCCGCTGGCGCGTGGTGGAAATCCGACCACATGTATAGACTTGGGTTCAGTACATTATGTCGCACTCATATTGCCGATATGGTGCCAAGTAAGGCGCTCTCGCATCCGCATGGGGCGCCTCCGCGGCATGGCCGCCCATGCCCCGGGGTTTTCAGAACACATGCCGCAGTGCATTCGTGGTGAATTGTCCTGCAAAGCCAATTTGTCGATGAGGTCATAGAGTGGGCAGCTGCAGCACCAGCCGGGAACAAAAGCAAGCACAAACAAGCGGCGAAGGCACTATCTGTGGCCTACGATGCTTCGTGGGCGCTCACCAGCCAACTAAGCCAACGGCAATGCTTGGACCAGAACGCAAACCGTCACTTGCACGTCATACTACTTTCACTGGAGTAGGCCTAGCATGCTCATCTACGCGCAAACAAGCATGGAAAGGTAACCGGCCGTGGCTGTGCACCAAACGGGACGTTGCCTCGCTCGGTTCCGTTTTGTGCTGCAAGCTTCAGGGGATGTTGGCCTTTTGACGTCCTTACGGTTCTCTTCGTGAAACAGGCCCTGTTCGTCGGAAATGGAAATAGGGACCCGTTATGAAAACCCCGCGCGACATCGTTTCAGTCGTTTGCGATAACTGCTGTGCCAGGGACGTCCAGGACGCCTGGATACGGCATCCCGCCATGTTTTTAATCTTATACTACCGTTATCAAAGGATGTGGAAACCCTTTCAGCGTGTTGGGACTCAAGCTAGCAACGGTCACGTATTAGCTGCTTGGTGCTGCATGCAGGTGACGTCGTCCATTGCAGAAGTCGTCAAGAACCCTGTGGCTTCGCTGATTCTGTATGCAGTCGGCATGATGATCAGCAAGATAATCGGGCAGGTAAAAGAGCGAACTGCAACCTCCAAGCAGTGGTGCTGTAACGGGCAAACTTTTGTCCATCCGAGGATATGCCGTGCGAGCAAGTACCGTGGCAACGGTCCTCGGACATGCGCAATACACCTTTTCCCCAAAGTGCCGTGCACTTCGGATATGGCATGCTAAAGGTGCCCTAGGCGGGTGCTCCCAGCATTGGTTTCATCACCTTTGACCGGTCCCTCGTGAGAGATAGGCTGGGGTAGGCTGAAACCTTTATCCGCCAGACGGTCAGAGATGTGGTGTGCCAGCCATTGCCTCCTTGTCCTCCTTCATTATGGTAATGCCTATATAAATCGTTATCTCCCGCCAGGGGAAGGAAAAACTGGACATAAGTTTGTGGAGGTGGATGGCATGCGAGAGGTCTCGGGTTCGATCCCCCGTTGGGGTGGTCGAGAGATTTCTGACACGTCTGTTGGTGGTTGCTGTCTGTCATCAGGCACAGCCCCCTGCTGCAGACGTTAAGCTGTAGACGTCAAGAATTGGTAATCTCACGGATGTGCTCGTGCGAATCGGCAGCTTCGCCGGTTTCCTGGTGGCTGGGTAGTTCGTAAGGCTGCTGCTAGCGCGTTGTGCCCAGCCCCCTTAACACACGCGGGTCTGCCCCAGCGTATTATTATTATTATTATTATTATTATTATTATTATTATTATTATTATTATTATTATTATTATTATTATTATTATTATTATTATTATTATTATTATTATTATTATTATTATTATTATTATTATTATTATTATTATTATTATATTATTATTATTATTATTATTATTATTATTATTATTATTATTATTATTATTATTATTATTATTATTATTATTATTATTATTATTATTATTATTATTATTATATTGTTGTTGTTGTTGTTGTTATTGTCATTATTATCATTGTGTTTATTATTAATATGTATTTTTACCATTATTATGTTGTGTTATTGTTATTGTTATTGCTGTTGTTGTTGTCTTCATTGTTATTCTTCTCATGATTAATGTTTTTGTTTTTGTTACTATTATTTTTATTGTTTTTGTTGTTATTAGTGTAACTATTACAATAATAATCATTAGTACTGTTAACACAAATGGGGGAGGTGCCCGTACAACCGTTTCTCGGAAAGGCCGACAAGGGTCTTTTGCTGATAGAGGGCCTGTGGAGCCTGCCCAAATAGGCATTCGTGTTCAACTATCATGCTTATAACTCTTATACACGATAAGGGTAGGCCCGGTGGCCAGTTTCACCCGCAAGGCCTTGAAGCCGCAGACACGTCACCATGGCATCCGCAGCCGAAACCGGGCCTGCTCCCCGCTGCGTCAAAGTCTGTGCTGGGTGCCATAGAGGCGAGCGTACGATTGCCCAGTATGGCAATAGCAAAGCTAGCCGCACTCTGCGGGTAGGTACTGCCGGAGTTCTGGCTGCTGCCGGAATGCCCCGAAGGCATGCCCAAGTTGGCGGATGGGGAGGTTGCTGACAAGGCCTGGGCCTGCAACGTCTGCTACCAGCGCAACGTTAGGGAGAGGAATGCGGTGCTTGATGCAGTAGCAAACTGGCAGCAGGCGGTTACCGCTGCCCAGCAGGGCCCCAAGACGCGCGGCGGGCCGTCCCGGTTGCCATCGCTTAGCGATGTAGTGCGCGCAGCTGCCGCACGCCTGGGCCTGAACCCGGAAGAGCCGGTGCAGCGGCCAGATCATGAAGAGCAACTTAAACGAGAGCTAGCCGGGCTGGTGCGCGAGGCGGCTAGCCTGGGGGGACATTCCTTGAGGAGGAAGACCAGGAGCCGGGAAGCGCTAGCATGCAGCTTCGCAACGGTTGCGTGCTGCGCGAGCGGCCGACCATGAGCCCTCAGGAGATCATCGAGGAGACCAGCAGGCGCTTCACGCTTGCAAGGGAGCCGGCCAGTAGCAGGTGCGCGCGCGGTGGCCGAGGTAGGGCCCGCACGCTAATGCGAGGTCAGCAATCCTGCATGCCGCATGTCGGAACGTGTGCCTCGCCTTGCCGCACTATGCACAGCATGCATTCTTGTCCGGATAGGCACAGGCTGCCGCTTGCGCACAGCTCGTGGTGCATGATCACGTAGCTGCTTGCCGCTGCATGTCGAGGCGTTGTGCTTGACGCGCTGCACCCGCTGCAGGGGTGCTGGCGGCGGCGGCGACGAATGGACGCCTAGCTCAGCAGGTAGCCCCAGGTTGAGCCCTGGAGGCGTCCCGCATTCCAAGAGCCTGCGGCGCGCGGGTACCACGCTTGAACCAGTTCCAGAGGACCTGGATGGGGACGCCGAGGCAACCCATGACTGGCGTGCAACAGGGCGTGCAGCCGCCCAGCCCTGGCCGGCGCAGAAATCTCTTTGGTCCCGAGCCCATGGCCGGTCAGCCTGCTGCCGGCCCCCTTCGCCTACCAGCAGACAAACAGGATCCCACTACCGGCCTGCTGGATGACGACACCGGTCTTGCACTGCAAGAAGCCCGAGGCCACACCGGACGGCGCTTTGCCAGACGCAGTGGCCGCGGACCTTGCTGTTGGGCTCGGGCTTGAGGGTGACGATGACCCCGGCGACGCCGAGGCGCTGGAGGTAGCACCAGCAGCAGCCGTGGCGGTGCAGTTGGCACAGTTAGACGGCGATGCAGCAGTCTGGGCAGTGCAGGTGCATCAGGTCCTGCAGCTTGTCATCAGCCATTCGCGCGTCGCAGCAACCAAGATGCTCACGTTTGAGTTACAGGACCTGCGCCTGCACAGCAGCTTTCCTGTGGCGCGCATACCCGTCTCCAGCCCCAGCTTCGCAGACACGCGCAAGCTGGTGCAGTACATACTGGCAGCCGTGCAGCGCGGGCTGGCGCCAGGCTGCCAGGTGGTGATGCAAGCCTATGATGGCGAGACCACCGCCATGAAGGTTGGCGACATCAGTGAAAGGCCTACAACATACAAGCAGTTGGCGCAGCGCGCCATGCAGCTGTCCGCCGCTGGGCCCGATAGCTTGGTTGCGTGGCTCAAGGCGGCCGCTGGCTTGGGTGGGGCTGGTCGTCCTGCAGCGGCCAACCAGGCGCAGTACAAGCAGGGCCTTGTGCGTGCGGCGCTAGGCATGCTGCACCCCGACCCAGCCACAGCGCAGCCACTGCAGGCAGACCTGGCCGCGCCAGGGCCCCCACCCACATTTTGCGACGGCGAGGATCCGGAGCAGCGCCTAGCACGGGTGCGTGCTGAATAATAAAAGTTATAAGGTTACGCATGGTCAAACCCGCGTTTGATTAGGGGGCTGGGCACGATGGACTCACACATAGTGCTCATCTTACGACGACACCCAAAGGGTACTACACGGCGAGGTGCGGGAGGGCCAGCTTGCCTGGCTGCTTGAGCAGGTTTACAAGCTGCTTAGCGCAGAGGCAGCAGCCGCAGCAGCAGCTGCCCGCCGCAAGGGCAAGGGCAAGGGCAAGGTCCAGCAGCAAACAGCAGGAGGGACTGCAGCCGAGCCAGCACCAGCGCCAGTGCCCAGCCCCCTCATGCAGCATACGGGCCAGCTGCACCCTCGCGACGCAGCGGCCTCGGCGCAGTTTGACACGGAGCACATCTTCGGCGGCGCAGTGCCGGCCCCGCAACAGGCCCTGCTGGCGTTCAGGCTACTGCACGCCTGCACGCACCGCAGCGTGACATCCGAGCACATAGTGCCGGTGTTGTTGCAGGCCATGTTTGATGCGGGGCTCATGCACCAGCTTCACGCCGACCGTGACTTCTCCTCGCATGTGTACCTGGGCGAAATCTCGCCACACACGCTGCGGCTACTGCTGGACCACGAAGACTTTCTGCACAAGCTCAAGAACCTCATCTCGCAGATGCGCAGCAAGCCACGTGACGCCGCAGCAGGCCAGGCGCCAGTGCTGCTCAGCCTACAGCACATGCTGGAGGCGGCCAAGGGCCGTCCCTCCCCGGTGCATGTGGAAGGCGTGTTGGCCAAGTCCGTTGACGCGCAGAATGTGCCCATCCTGGAGGCACTGGTGTACTACCAGGAGCTGCAAGAGCAGCTGCTGCTACAGGGCCACGACACCACGGCGCTGGTGCTGCGCATCCTTGGTCACCACCACCAGGCCTGGGACGTGCGGCACCTCACCAGCGCCACGTGCACACGGCAGGTGCAGGCCCCCCTCGCGCTGCTGCGGCGCATGGTCCAGCCACTGGACGATGCCTACAAGATGGCAACGTTTGCCTCGCGCAGCACCAAGTGCCTCGGCCTCACAGCGGAGCTGATCTTTGTGCTGATGGCCAGCATCGAGACGTGGCAGCAGCTTCTGCAGGCTATGCCAGGCGCCGTCCTGGCCCTGGCAGAGCGCAGTTTCTCCACGCACGACTGCGAGAGCGAGTTTAGCCTTTAGTTACAGTTGCTGTGCAAGGTGGTCGATCAAATAAATGCGTACGCTATTGTTTATTTAGAAGGAGAAGATACGCTATTGTATATGCATGCAGAACTGTAGGTGCAGGTAGTTTCTACATCATGGT